>PVIJ01012728.1:31534-48428 GCA_004024925.1 Scalopus aquaticus
TCCAGAAGATGTGGTACATATACACAATGGAATACTATTCAGCATGGAAAGAAGATAAACACATGCAATTTGCAGCGACATGGATGGAATTAGAGGGGATCATACTCAGTGAAATAAGCCAGAAAGAAAGAGAAAAATATCGAATGGTTTCACTTATAACAGGACTATAAGGAAACCAAATAGGAGAGAGACAATCAGCCGGGGTGGGGGGGGGAGGCGGAGGGAGGGAAGGAGAAGTGGTACTGTGCCATTTCTAAGCTGAGGCCTCCATACATTTTGCATGTTCCTCTCTCTCCTTCAGTGCTCTACTAGGTTTCCTGAGAATAAGCTATCCTCCTGAAGGATGAGAGACACTGTGGAACCGAGGTGAGTCACCCTAGTATCATCTTCACAAGTGCATTCGCTCAGGGTAGAAAACCGCCCAGCTGAACCCACCTTAACTGGTCTGCAGAATTATAAGTTAAATAAATGGCTGTTGCTTTCAGTGACTAAGTCAGGGATGATTTGTTACACAGCAAAAGCTAATTGGTACAATGGTAGGTACAAATAAAAACAGTGTAATACCTTCATGCAATTCCTAACATTTACCATTAAACAGAAAAACATCAGAATAAACAGAAGACTCCCTAAAGAATAAAGCATTAATGAAGTATGTTTTTGGTGAGAGGGTAAAAAGATACACATTTATGCATTTATGTGGAGATTATTAGTGGGTATGATGTCTTTGAATGATACTTTGGCAATATCTGTCAAATACCAAGTTTTTAAAAACAACCACTTGCAATTTATCCTACAGGTACACTTCACAAGTGATATATGTGCAATGAAGATCATTGAAGCAAAAATTGGAAATAATATAAATGTAAGGATATGATTAAATAAATCATGATATTTATATAGTAAAATAATATACAAATATTAAAATAAATACATACTGATATGAAATGATTATTCTATATTGTAGACTGAATGTTTGTGTCCACCTCAGAAATCATATGTTGGAACCTAACTCTCAAAGTGATGGTTTTGGAGGTGTTGCCTTTGGAAATAATCATCCACATGACGGAACTGGTGTCCTCAGAGGAAAATGAAGGAAAGAGCCTGCTTCCTCTTTCTTCACTCCACTATGTGAGACTACAAGGCAGACATTTTCAAACCAACAGATACTGAATATACTGACGCCTTTATCTTGGACTTCCCGAACTCCAGAACTGTGAGAAATTAGTGTTTAAGTCAACTAGTCTATGGTTTATTTCTTAAAAAAAAAAAAAAAAAAAAAAAAAAAAAAAAAAAAAAAAAAAAAAAAAAAAAAAAAAAAAAAAAAAAAAAAAAAAAAACAGGTGGTTATTTTTAATTTTTAAAAAAATTTGTGTAGAAGAACTTGGGTGTAGACCAGAGGTGAAGAGGGTTAGATAATTCACCAGAGACAAAAGTGGGGAGCAGAACAGGCAGATCTATTGAAATACACTGCTGAGGGGAGCAGCAGGCGAGACAGGAGGGGTCAGCTGCGCCATGTGGGTCAGCTCCCTGGCCGGGGACTGAACTCAGGCTGTGGCAGTGATAGCACTGAGACTTAACCCCTAGGCCACCAGGGAGGCCCTGTAGTGTATTTCTCATGCACTTGAACAGACTCTGACAATCTGTAAGATATATTGTTAGATTGTAAGAAATGTTGAACTGTAACTTGTTCACATGTAAGTGTCCATCCACGTAGACACACATGAGCATAAATATGACTCTCCTCATGAAAATCCTGAAATTGGAGTTTTGTCTTGGAATTTCCTTTAACATCTAAGTTCAATTCACATCAGATGCAGACATTCACATTGTGACTTTCTCATTTTCTGTGGGCTCATTGATCACTTATGATGATGAATTAATGATGGAAAGCTCATTATCTGTGTATTAAATGTATCTCCAAGAACTGTTCCAGAGTTCTTTCCAAAACTTAAGAAACAGGGTATGGAAAAAATGTTGAGTTGTCTTCAGCTGAGATGTGACATCTACCTAAGAGCAGAAATGGGCTACAGGGTGAATAATTAGGAAGGTCAGGATATCTTGATACCGCAGATGCCCGGTCCTAGAAAGATAATATGAGAGAGCAGGGGCTTTGAAGATGGACCAGCCACTGTAGCAGGTATTTGTGCCTGCACCATTTCCATTCAGTCCACCTTTGATTTCAGCTATAATTATGGAAAATAGGTCCATGCACACAAATAACATTTTTCTCAAATGAATCAGTCTATCAATTTTTCTGTCTAGGAGGTCTCCTGAAAACCCAGGGTTCCTCTCTTGGCTCACATGCAGGTACAGCCCAGAAGATACCAGCCTCTCATCCTCCAAAGGGATAATTCTGAAGATATTGTACAAAGGCTCTCAAAGTCTCTCTTGTTGGCCAGAGCAGAAATTAGTTCATAAAATTTTTTTGCTGGCTCTTCCTTTCTTTCTTGTATGTTTCTCCCCACACCCTACCCTTATTTATGAAATTATCTTGAAATAAACTATCTACACTCAAGTATTTGCCTCAGGTTCTGATATGCAGACAAACCAACATACTCACTTTATCTCTGAGTGTTGATTTTTCTCTTCAATAAAGACAAGATTACACACACGGAGACTCACACATATACATACATATGCAGATACACAAATATTCTGGTATTTGTATGTCTATGCTTTACTGTGTGGAATTAAATATGTGTGTGTGGGTATCTATCTGTCCATCTGTCTATCTATCTTCTATTTATCTGGTATATTGTAGTCAATAAATAGTGACTACTTCCCGGCCGGGGAACATCCTTCCCTCAATTCTGACCCAGATTCTTCATCTCCTCCAAAGTTTGTGCTTTTCTGCTCCTCTCTCCTGGAGCTTTGCCTCCTATAAGCAGAAGCACAGGGGAACATACGTTTAGCTAGTAAAGCATGTCTTATCACTTGGAATTCATCCCTTGACCTTCAGCCTTCTGTCTGCTGTGCCTTGCAAGTTTCATTTACGTGAAGGAGAGCATGTTTTCCAAGAGGATGCTTAGGGAGCGGAGGCAACGTGCCTGGTTTCTCCATGTCATCCTGACTTTTAAGGAAAAATCTGCTCAGTTCTTCAATTAGCAGCCCTGCTGGTGGCGCAGGCAATAGTTTTTGGAAAACAGCAGCAGGAAATCCAATGAGATGCCACTGTTTATGCAGCATAATGAAGGATCCGAATTGTCTATCTAGTGACCCTGGCAGACAGAATTCAATTCAGGTTGACCAAACTTTGCTTAATCTAGGTACGTTTATTACCTCTTTATTCCCCTGTTTTCTGATATATTTCTTTTGAGGAAAAATGGTTAAAGTTCTTCAATGGAGTAGTCATGTCCTACATTGTAATGTGTGTGTGTGTGTGTGTGTGTGTGCGTGCGTGCGTGCGTGCGTGAGAGAGAGAGAGAGAGAGAGAGAGAGAGAGAGACTGAGAGACAGGTAGACGGAGACACGGAAGGATGGAGGAAGAATTAAGACAATGTTTGTCAGTGACTTTTCATCTCTAGGTACTCAGAACTGTGATCCTTCCATCAGGGCCATTTTGACCATGAATCCCAAACCATGTTTTGGGAACTCTAATAATTTTATACTTTAATAATTTTACACATTGGGTTGGAATTATTTGTAGACGGAATGAGGTCTCAGCTGAGTAGTTGTTTCAATATGTTATCACCAGACACCAGTCACTCCTTTCCCAGTGCCAGTGCTTGACTCATTTTACCCAGATGAGGATGGAGAAGACAGAAATGTGGGTTGTTTTGATTTTGGCCAATCCTTTGTCTCAAGATTAATCGTAATCATCCTCTTGAATGGACAGGGTAGTGGAGAGGACCACTTCCTGCCCCGGGTCCTGCATGCAGTCAGAGCCTTGGGTTGTAGAGGGACGGACATGTCCCTGCCCCAGCTATGTCGTGGGACCCAATGCCTTCACTTATTTATCACTGAAACAATTACTCCTGCAGTAGGAGAGAGAGTTCTGCTGACTCAGGACAAGATGCAGGTGTGTGGTTTAAAAATGCTGCACTTCTGACAAGCTGATTTGATCCAAGCAAGATTCAAATGTGAGGTCCTCAGGGCGGGTGTGGTTGGAGGACTTCCCCTGGCATCCTGATGACAGCACCCCGATCACAGGCTTCTTAACATAGTATCCTGCCAATGGGCACCCTTGGATATGGAGGCAATAAAGAAACACTCTATGAAATCAATTCTAAGCCTCTATTATCTGCTGCTATAGCTAAGCTTTCCTGAGGGCCCTGGGCGGCAAGTGTGGAGGCCTGAATTTAAGTCCTCAGAACTTGCTTCTGCAAATAAGAACATTTGAACTTGGACTTGAGAACTGCTAAGTCCCCTCTAGCTCTGGTATTTTATGACTCTAAGCAGAATACCTGTCTGTCTCCTGTCTCTCTGCTGTGGGGTGGGAACTGCTAAAGAAGAGACGGTTTGTTTCACTGCCAGCCTGAGTGGTGATGGCTCCAGTGAGCGCCCACTCTCTCTCTGGGACAACATCAACGCTCCACACACACAGCGAATGATTCAGATTATGGGCTTCAGATGTTCGATTTCTCCTTGTTTTCCTTTCCTTGTCAATATTTTAGGACATTTTTAAGCCAAGTATTTATGGAAGCCTAGTAGCAGAAAAAGGAGAGGGGGAGAAGTTGGTGGTTTGCAATGACATTTTCTGTGCAATTAA
Organism: Scalopus aquaticus; assembly: GCA_004024925.1. Lineage (NCBI taxonomy): Eukaryota > Metazoa > Chordata > Mammalia > Eulipotyphla > Talpidae > Scalopus > Scalopus aquaticus. The sequence continues at coordinate 36,243 of PVIJ01012728.1, forward strand.
CCTCTGTAGTAAGCTATTTAGTTGTAAATTTGCCACTAAGGGAAACAGCCTCCTGGACAGAAAGTGACACAGTTGTAATTTAGGATCAGACTGTCTCTCAAGAGAGCTGCTTGTGTGTCCCCCAGACACCATGCAGAGAAGATGCACCCCTACTTCACATAATAGGCATTGATAATTAAATTACGAAGGCAAGGAAACAGAGTCGAGTCTTTTTTTTTAGTTTTTCTCACTAGCAAAAATTTGTCTTGGAGACAAGAACCCATAGTCAAGAAGTGATAAGATAGGAATATAGCTGGAAAATTGTTATTTTCCTGCTTCCTGCTACCTACTCCAGACCTAACCTAACTTCCAGAGACATGGATTACAGAGTTAGCTGGCTGTGAAGTCGTTCTGTTTTCCTTCAGTGAATAATCTTTCAGTGAATTTCTGATGCCAGATGTTACACTTCACAGTGGCAAAAGAATGGTGAACAAAAAGTTAGTGTGCTTTTTCTTTTTTTGAGGATTTATTTTTTATTTATGCATGAAAGAACTGGGGTATAGACACAGGTGCGGGGGTAAGAGTATTCACCAGACAGAGTGAGGAGCAGAACAGGCAGATCTACTGAAATACACTGCTGAGGGGAGCAGTGGGCGAAACAGGAGAGGCCTGCTGCGCCATGTAGGTTAACTCCATGGCCAGGGATCGAACTCATGCTGTAGTGGCTGGCAATAGCTTGATAGTGCTGTGTCTTTAACCCCTGTGCAACCACGGAGGCCCATAGGGTGTTTTTTTCTTACAGGTTAGGGAAATATATACTAAATAAATGGAAATAAACATATCATTGTGAATATGGTAAATGACATGGGGGAAATCAGGGTGTGTAATTACTTTGGAAGATAGTTTGGTGGTTTCTTACAAAACTAAACATACTTTTAATATATGATCCAGCATTTATGCTTCTTGGTATTTACCCAAAAGAAGTTGAAAATTTATGTCCACACAAAATCCTGCACATGGATGTTTATAACAGCTTTATTCATAGTAACCAAAACTTAGAAACAACCATGGACACCACTTCAGGTGAATAGATGAATAAACTGTGGTATATTCAGACAAGAACCTGTTTATCTGTTCTTCAGTCATACTACACTGTCCTGATTCTGAACTTTTATAGAAGTTTTAGTCCAGTAGTATCGGCTCTCTGACCTTTTTCTTCTCCTTCAATATTGTGTTAGCTACTCTGGGGTTTTTGCCTTTCCACATACACTTTAGAATTGTATTGTTGATACACTTGATGGGGTCTTGATTGGGATTATGTTGAATCTGTAGATCAAACTGGGAAGAACTAACATCTTTACAATATTGAGTCTTCTGATTAAAGAACATAGAATTTTCTCTATCTATTTAGTTCTTCTTTGATTTCTTCGATTAGAGTTTATGGATTCCCTTGAACAGATCTTGTACATACTTTGTTAGATGTATATAATTTTTGGTAGGATTAATAGAACTGGTAACATGTTTTAAATTTCAAATTTCACTTACTCATTGCTAGTATGTGGAAAAGTGATCAATTTTTATATGTTAACCTTGTATCCTGCAATTTTCTATAATTGTTTACTAGTTCCAGGATTTTTGTCAGTTATTTCAGATTTTCTGCATAGATGATCATGTTATCAGTGAACATGAATTATATTCCTTTCTTCCCAGTCAAGGTACTTTTAACCTTGTCTCAGCTAGGACTTCCAGTACAGTGTTGTAAAGGAGTAATGACAGGGGACTTTCTTGCCTTGTTCTTGATTTTAGTGGGAGATCTTCTAACTTCTTATTACTGAGAATAATGGTAGTTATAGGTCTTTCTAGATTGTCTAATGTTGAGAAATTCCTCCCTTTATTTCTAGTGTACTGTGAATTTTTATAATGAATGGGTCAAATGTTTTTTTCTGTATTATTGATATAATCATGTGTCATTTCTTCAGGCTGTGATGTGATAGATTAATTGATTTCCAATGTGGAGTCAGCCTTGCATACCCGGGATAAATCCTACTAGTTGTTGTATAAAAAATATTTTTATACATTATTGGATTCTATCTGTCAGTGTTTGGTTGAGGTGTTTTACACCTACGTTTATGAGAGATATCCATCTATAGTTTTCTTCTCTTATGTCTTTCTCTGGTTTGGTATTAAGGTCATGCTGGCTTCATAGAATTATTTAGGAAATATTTTCTCTGCTTATGTCTTCTGCAAGAGATTGTAGAGATTTGGGACAATTTCTTCCTTAAATGTAGAATTCACCAGAGAAATCATGTAGGCTGGTACATTCTATGTTAATTATTAACTCAATTTACTCAATAGATATAGGCTTATTCAGATTGTCTATTTCTTTTTGTGAGTTTTGGCAGATTGTATCTTTCAAGGAATTGATCCATTTCAACTAGTTTATCAAATTTGTGGGCTTAACATTGTTCATAATAGTCCTGGGTTATCTTTGCCTATGGTACCTGTAGTGATGTCCCCTCTTTCCTTTCTGATGTTAGTAACTTGTCCTCCCTCTCCCGCCTCATCTTCCTCCCTTCCCATTCCATCTCTTTCCTTTTCCATCCCCCTCTTTCTCATTAACCTAGATAAAGGCTTATTGAATTTATTTATAGTTTCTAAGAATCAGCTTTTAGTTTTGTTGATTTCTTTCTATTGATTTCCTGACTACAATTTTATTACTTTTTGCTCTAATTTTTATTATTTCTTTCATTTGGATATTCTTCTAACTTTGTATTTAATTTGCTTTCCTTCTTTCTAATTTGTTAAGTAGGAAGCCTAGATTGTTGATTTTAGGTCTCTTCATCTTCTTACATATGCATTAAATACTATAAACTTCCCACTTTGGGGTTTTCCAGCTACCTTTCTGTTACTGATTTCTAGCTTAATCCCATTGCTCTGAAAACAGACACTGTGCATTCTAGTCTTACGAATTTGTTTAGCTGTGTTTTAGGAGCAGAATGTGCTATATTTCAGTAAATGTTCTATGTGAACTAGAATACACTCTGCTGCTGTTGGATAAAGTAGTCTACAGATGTTAATTATATCCAGTTGACTGATAGTGCTGTTGAATACAACTTTGTCTTTACTGACTTTTTGCTTGCTGGATCTGCACATTTTTTATAGAGTGAAATTAAAGTTTCCACCTATAATAATGGATTTTTCTATTTCTGTTTGCAGTTCTTACAGCTTTTGTCTCAGGTATTTTTATGCTCTGTTGTTAGCTGTATACACATTAAAGATTGCTATATCTTCTTAGAAAATCAACTACTTCACAATTACATAATCCCAGTATTTATGCCTGATAACTCGCCTTGATCTGAAGTCTTTTCTGTCTGAAATTAATATTATTCCATCTTTCTTTTGGTTGTTAGCTTGGTATATCTTTATTCTCCCACTTCCTTTTAATTTATATATCTCTTTATGTTTAGAGTGGTTTTCTTGTAGACAACATAGAATTTGGTCTTGTTTTTTAATCTACCCTGACAACTTCTGTCTTTTAATTGCTATATTTCAATCATTAATGTTTAAGGTAGTTATTGATATAGATGTATTATATATTTACTACTCTTTTATATTTTTGTCTTGTTTTTGGCTCTTATTTTTTCTTTCACTCTTTTTCTGCCTCTTGTAATTTTAATTGAACATTTTACATGATTTCATTTTCATGCCTTCCTTAGAACATCAGTTCTGCTGATAAACTTTTTTTATTGGTTGCCCTAGAGTTAGCAATATGTTTACAATGAAACCTAGCCCACTTTCAAATAACATTATATCACTTCATGGGTAGTGCAAGTGCCTCATAACAACAAATTAATCCTAGTCCTTCCACCAATCCCTGTGCCATTGCTGTTATTCATTTCACTTAGACATAATCACATAAATATGCTTACACATACACACAATTAGCATGACTGAAAACATTATTATTATTAATATTTTAAGCAATTGTTATCTATTAGATCATTTTAGAATAAGTAAAAGTTTGGGCCTCCCTGGTGGTACAGGTGTTAAAGACACAGCGCTATCAAGCTATAGCCAGCCACTGCAGCATGAGTTCAATCTCTGGAAAGGGAGCTGACCCACATGGCACAGCAGACCTCTCCTGTCTCACCCATTGCTCCCCTCAAGAGTGTATTTCAGTAGATCTTCCTGTTCTGTTACCCACTCTGTCTCTGGTGAATCCTCTCACCCCCTGCACTTCTGGCCTTCACCCCAGTTCTTGTATGCATGAATAAATCAATCTTTAGAAAAAGGAAAGTAAAAGTTTCCTTTTACCTTCATTTATTATTTCCCCAATATTCTACTTTGTTTAGATCTGACATGTTATTTTTCTTCTCTACATGGAACTTCTTTTAACATTTCTTGCAAGGCAAATCTACTGGCAACAAATTTCCTCATTTTTTTTGTTTGCTTCATAATTTTTTTGTTTCTTGTTCACTTTTAAAGGATAATTCCACAGAATTCTATGTAGTAGCATTTTTTCTGCTTTACATATTTTATTACACTCTCTTCTTGCTTGTATGGTTTCTGAGGAAAAGTCAGCTACAATTTTTATCTTTGCTCCTCTATAGTAAGGAGATTTTCCCTTCTGGTATCTTTTGGATTTTTTTTTCTTTATCTTTGGTTTTCTGCAGTTTGAATATGTTATGCCTAGCTATAGAACTTTTACTGTTGTTGTTTTTCTGCTTGATATATATATATCAGAACCAGATATGTATATATATGGTGTATATATATATATATATATATATCAGATATATACATCAGAACCAGAAATCTCAAATATATATATATATTTATGTATATATTTATATATATTATATATTTTTATATATATTTATATTTATATATTTATTTATATTTATATTTATATTTGTATTTATATTTATATTATATATTATATATATTAGATTATATATAATATATATTTATATATATATATATATTTATATGTATTTATATATTTGAGATTTCTGGTTCTGTGGTTTGGTATCTGTCATTAATTTGGGAAAAATTCTCAGTTTTTATTGTTTCAAATATTTCTTCTGTTCCTTTTTACTTTCTGGTATTCCCATAATATTTAAGTTATACTTTCAGTAGTTGTTCCACAGTTCTTGGATATTGTGTTTTATTTTCTTCAGCCTTTTTTCCTTTTCAGTTTTGAAAATTTCCATTGACATATCCTCAAGTTCAGAGATTCTTTCCTCAGCCATATTCAGTATGCTACCAGAGCCTATCAAATCATTCATTGCCTCTGTTACAAGGTTTTTGATCTCTAGCATTTTTATTTGATTTTTTTTCATAGAGTTCCCATTTCTTTACTTAGATAGTTCATGTGTTCTTATAGGCTGTCTGCTTTTTCCATTAGAGCCCCTATCATGCATGAATATATACAAAATATACATAATATATATAAATATATAGTAGATAAATCTATATATAAATTATTGATCTGTTAATTATAATATCCCTTCTATAGCTGAGTCTGATTTTGCTTCTTGCTGTTTCTTCAAACCATATATTATTTTTCTTTTAGTATGCTTTGTATTTTTTTTCTTGATACCAAGACTTGATATACTAGGTAAAAGGAACTGAGTAAATAAATCTTTGGTAATGCAGTGAGAGGAGGGAAAGCATTCTATAGTTCAATGATTATATCTTAATTTTTTAATAAGCCTGTGAATCTGGTCTGTGACTTCACAAATACTTTCTAGTTTCTTCCTCCACCCTTTAGGGAAAGGATGGCTAGAATAGGCTGGAATTGAGTTTTTCTCATCCTTGCATGAATGACTAGAGGAGATTGATACTGAGTATTTTCCTTCTAGGTTCACTAGGTCCTGATAAAACCCTAATAGTTCAGGATCTCATAAATTGTTTCTCTCAAGATCTTGTTAAGAATAAAGTGCTCTGTCATATTTCAAAATGTTTCCTTTTGCCCCCCCCACCCTACCTCAGGTGGAAACATGAGGGTATTTTTACTGATATTTACTGGAAGAACTTGGCTAAGCTCCTAGAGATAAAACTCAGGAAAGTGTGGAGGCCAACCTACAACAAGGTCCCCTGGAGTTTTCACTCTCAGAGTCTCCAGCAATTTGTAAATTACAGTTTAGGTTTTCTCACCTGGGAATCAGTTACTGAGAAGGTTTCTGCTCTAGTAAACTAGGACTCCTGTACTTGCTTACCTGTCTCTTGCTTACAATTTAGGGGGCTTTAGTTTGCCCTGTGTCCTCACTTCTTTGATAGACCTAAGAAAAGTTTTTCATTTTTCGACTTGCTCAGCTTTTTACTTATTGTTGGGATGTAGTGACAATGTTCAAGTTTCTTACTTGCTGGCCCAGAAACCAGAAGTCTGTAATATCTTTTTAAAATATATTTACTTGGATTAAAAATGATTTTGAATAAAAAGATGACATTATTAGGTTTGGGAAACACCTCTGTGCCCAGAGCTGGATGGGGGCAGAGACAATCTTTATTTCTGCTTTCTGTCCTAATAACCACTCCAGGATGCAAGCACAGCTCTCAAACCACCCAAATCCACACCTGCAGGCCTGTGGCCATCTGTCCCCAAAACAAAAGGTGTGCACAGCATAGAGCCTCCTCCACGCCAGCTGTGATTTACGAGGTCCTGTATTTAGAGGAGCGAGTGGCTGCTCCACGCTGTGTTGACTCAGCACCCTGTGGGCAGCCTGTCCCGGTGTTCCATATCTCCTGGGGCACAGGTGACTCTGTGGTCACTGTCCAGACCAGAAGCTCAGACCAGAGCCCCAGGACTGTTCTGCTCCTCACTCCTTCCACATGTAACCCCTGGCCTTTCTAGCCTTCTTGCTGTTCTCTTGGAAAACATACCTACCACTCTCAGCCCAGTTCATGTAACCTCCCTCCCTCCTCTCAGCTGGGCTGGAATGATCAGCTGCAGATCTCCCTCTGTATGATTGTAAGATTCGTGTGAGCACCCCATTCAATACTCACTTCCCTCATTGCACCTATGCTCACCATACTTGCCCACTTTGCAAGAGTCTGTTCCAGAAAGGTGGAAGGGTTGTTCAAGTCCGTGCTCTCTGCTAATAATATGGTGACATGTCTGTGAGTGGAGGGGAGAGAGAGAACTGAACAAGTCATTAAACATCCGCAGACTATTTGCCTGAGATTGCTCTGGAATAGTAGGCTGACCTGAATCGAATCAAACACCCTTCGTGCTATTAACACAATGATCTCCATTTGGGAACTACCCCATCATATATTTTAAAAGAAGGGCAGTTCCTGTACTGCCTCTGAAGGATGTAAATCCTTTATCTACTTTCCCTCTATCCTATATCCCCCATCCCAGCCTGGAGGCAGGAGATGGTGTAAGCTCAGCCAATTGGCTGATCCCTTCTATGACTTATGTCCTTGCCACTTGGTAAAAGCTGGAGGGACTGTCTGTAAGTTGGATGCTTGTCCATCCCAGTAGGGAATGTGGGCAGACAGACCCTGTTTCCTGATCGTGGTTCCCACTCAGCCTCAAACCTGCTCCTCTGACCTCTCACTGGTTCTTCTGATTCCACCATATCCTTTCATTATGTTCACTATTTGTCAAAGAAAGCCAATCTGTTTCTGCTGCTTTTTTGTTATTGTTATCAACAATCTGAATGTTACAGTCCCTGCTTATAAAACAAGAATAATATCTGCCTAATATGGATTTTGTGATGAGTCAATCGATACTATGCTAATATTCCTAGCTTGGCACCTGGAATATAAAAGCTAAATTTAGGGCCTCCCTGGTGGCGCAATGGGTTAAGTGCGGCACTATGAAGCTATCCAGAGACACTGAAGCATGAGTTCGATGCCTGGCCCGGCCACATGGTGCAGCAGACCTCTCCAGCCTCACCTGCTGCTCCACTCAGCAGTGTATTTCAGTCGATCTGCCTGTTCTGCTCCCCACTCTGTCTCTGGTGAATCCTCTCACCACCCCACACCTCTGGCCTACACCCCAGCTTGTATGCATAAATAAATAAATCTTTTTAAGAAAGGCTAAATTTACAGAGCTTAGAATCTGTTGAACCTGAAAAAAAGTGATACACAACTTTAGCTCATGGGATCCTCGTAATGACCCTAAAAAGGTTTTGCCATTTTGCTGAGGTGGAAACACATCTGAAAGTTCAGGTGACTTGCCTAGGCCCCTGAGGTAAGGTGCAGGACTGGGCTTTGTTTCTAGGTCTGTCCAGTATTAGACAGAGTTGTTAACCCTCTTCCCTCACATTATTAAGTCTTGCTGCCTAACTCAGCTTTGAGAGCTATCAATGTGGGTTTGGGATTGTGGGGCCGTGAATCTAAGACATAGTCCTCAGAAGTCCCTGCCACAGTTTTGAATGTTGATGGGTTGTTTCTGTGGAAAAGAGTTGGGAAGAGGAAGGAATCATGGAGGAAGAAACAGGGAATTGTGGGCAATGTGAGGCTGACGCCTCTCTCAGACCCACTGACAGGAGCAGCCATCTTGCTCTGAAAGGTCCCACCTCAGCTCTGCAACATTCCCAGGGAACAGGAAGCTCCTTCAACAACACAAAGGCCTGGAAAATTCTGGTGTTTTAATGATATCTGCCTCACTAACAGCCAGAACTTCAGGTGCAATGATGAACTAAGAAAGATTTTTCAAAAGATGAAAATATGAGTACACAAGCCTGGCAACTTGGTTGGCTGGGAATACACTGCTATCAGGCACAGCTGGATCTGGGTGCTCAAACAGTATCATTAGGAGTCTGTCTTCCCCCATAATTTGTCTTTGCTTTGCTGTTGCCCATGATGGCAACCATAACCCCCAGCTGTTCCAGGCCTATGGTCTCTAGCTTAGCATCATGGTCAAAGGAGAGCGGTTCTCTAGCAGTTCCCGAGCAAACCCTGGCTTGACTTCTAGACGTCCGACTTACTCACATGCACCCCCTGAGCAAAATCACCATACTCATAGGTACAGACTGCTGGTTGGCCATGCTTGGAAAGAAAGGGAGCAGGGCAGGGACAGCCCCACCCAAATTACAGGGACTCAACCCAGAGCAGGTATCATTACAGACCCAGGTATCATTGCAGACTCTCTTTTGGGTGAGCGCTTTCTAAGCACGGAGGAAAAGGAAGACTCACCTTCCCTCTCAACTTCCTCTATCAGGTCTATTTGGTCCAGCTGAACTCTGCTGCAGTTTGGAGGGATGGAAGAGAACAGAGGACTCACATTACAGCTTTCATAATGGCCCATATTTTACCCCTGAAGCCGCTCCATGTATGGTGAGACTCAGGGATGTCTCTTTGCTCTTAATCTCTTTTGCTCCTCCCCCAGCAATGTGTATTGATGCTCAGAAAAACACGTTAAATCTGATGGCAGAAGATTGAGAGAAGAAGCAAAAATGCAGTCCCCGCTGACCAAATTCCTGCTCCTTCACATCAAAATGGGGTGGAGTTTTCTCTCTGTCTGAGAGCCCTGCATTTGCTTGTCAAGGCCCGTGTTGGCCACAGTGAACTGGAGGGAGACAGAAGAAAGTGGACACCTGAGGGCTGAGGACAGAGGTGATGTGCCATTTCGGGAGGTGCTCAAGACCAGGCACTTCTGCTTACTCTTCTTCAGCAAGGCTTTGGGCTCTAGAACTGTCTGCAGATGTTAATTGGGCACAACCTAATTTTATGTGACTACATTAGCACTGCTGTAATAAGCTATATGGCACGGGGCGCACATCAGATGCAAGCTTATTGTGTACAAGTTACACCTTAATCATATTCATTGACGTTTCAGAGCAGATGGGTTTCCTTTTCAAGCCACATTTTATTACATTTCATTAGCATCATGTTAATGGCAGCACAATAGGAGAAACTCTGGACATTAAAACAATTTTCTGATGACTCAACTACATTTCCTGTGCTGTTAACTCAAGTTAGTCAGGATTTCTCTGCTGGTTGAAATACGCCTTTTCTCTCTGTGTCTGCAGAAATTTCTGAAGCAGAGACAAACTCGGGTCCCATTTAGAGTGATTTTTACCAAGCTATTAATTTTTCTGGCCACAAAAAATCTTGGTTTAGAGACAGTTGGTCCTGCACCCAAAATTGTGTCTTCCTTCCTTGCCTACTTCAAATGGATTTGAGAATTTTAAAATAGAGACAACAGGGTGGACAGAAATAAGATCTGCATAAGGGAATACTTAAGTTAAAATCCCGACCCTCAAATTTCCCAAAGCCGGGACTTTGACAAATTGCTTTATCTCCCCGAGCTGAGCTGTTTGCACATTTGTAAGGTGGAACCAGAGTCCGGCGTTCTGGGGGTGACTGGGAAGATTAAATGTAAGGGGCCCGGTGTTCCGTGCGCCTGGGCGGAGGGAAGCTGGGGAGAGCACTGGCCTCTGAGGCAAGTCCCTGAGGGCTCGGCTGGACCTGGCTTTGTCCTCAGGAGATGGAGGGGCCATGAGGGTGTGAGCAGAACAGAGAGGGCCCCTGGAATGGCATATTGTAAAAGACACCCCTGGCTGTTGCTGAGAGAGTAGGCTGTAGTGAGGAGGCTGCTGAGAGACAAGGGCAGCACTGCTGAGGGGGTCGCAGCTGCAGGCGGGGAGCCCTTTGAAGAAGCCACAGGGTGTGCTGAGAGAATGGCTGGGGATGGGGTGAGGGATGGTGGAGCTTGGAGCCAGCCATGCTGGGCCGCATAGCCCCAGACCAGTTTCCCTCCTTCCGCCCCCTCCCCCGCCCCTGGTCCCTGGTTACGCCCCTCCTGCCCCTGCCCCTGCCCCTATCTTCCTGCCCCACAGTCTGCTGGGTTCTGAGAAGGATTTGTCGTCAGCTACTGAGGAGCAGGACCTGGGTCCCACCAGACATGGCACAGAATGGGACACTCCAGGAGATCCCAGCGGGCTGGGGGAATCACACTGACCTTGAGTTTGTGTGAAGTGTCTCCGGTTCTTTAAAGAGCCCTCACACCGCTCGCCAGCTTTGCTCTCCGGCCACCCTGAACCTTAGCTCTAGCCTTAAACAATCCCACTTCACAAATGAGTTGAAACTCGGGGGGGACAAGGGGTACACCCAGAGCATACCCCTTACCATGTGAGGAAGGTGCACCAGAGCTGTGGGGCCTAGATGAAGAAAGATGCTCAGAAAATCCAAGATCTTCTGAGTTTATGGAAAGATAATTTTGTAAACTCTAATAACAAAGTGTAAAATATTTAAGTTTAAAATAAATAAATATAATGCTTCCCTCATTATCATTTAGGGTAACATTTTTCTAGATAAACAAAATGGAACCGACATTTGCTCTCATGTAAAACCATACAGATATTCTATATTTTATCTGTATGTATATATAGATAAAACCATAAATATTCTTTGTGAGGACCCAAAGAATAAGTGTTATTATCCACATTTTCACTGTTAGCTACGGAGCTGATCTCGACCCTCAGATAACCTGTATTCTCTGAGATGCCGAGTCTCACACTCCATGGAATCGTCTTGATGAGAAGCTGCCTCCAGCAGTCTGCACCCACGTGGCCCTTCAGCAGAGACAGCAGTCAGGCCTGCTTCTCCAGGCGTCTTCTAACGTCAGCCCTAAATACGGGTGTCAAAACACATCACCCTCTGGGGAGGCTGGGCCATCTCCAGATCGTATGTTTAAATGACTGAAACAGAAAAATGCATCTGTTGGATTTATGACAAGAAGCAGAAAGCTTTCCCGGGGAAGAGCTGTGCAGCAGGCTACCCATGAGGGCAGGAGGAAGCAGCCAGGGCCCCGCCTCAGAGACCCTCAGCCAGCGGTCCAGGCTTGTCTAGGAATCATCCTAGTCATCAGGTCCTGGTCTTGTCGTTTGTCAAGCAAAGCAGAGATGTCATAGTAGATTATGCCGGTGTCAGAGAGTACATCCTGCTGGTTGAAGCACATCTGAGATGGAAAAATATTCCTCCTCAAAAAACGGAGCTGTTTTGAGGAACAAATGTTCCGGAAAGGATTGGTAGGCAGGCAGAGATGTGACTGTTCCTCCGTTGGTGACTGGGGTGGGGATCTTGTAGCACTGTGCTTGTTGCTGGTAAGATGGGCTTCTCCAAAGATGCACCTTGACCACACCTGCGGGAACACCCCAGGGATGTAAGACAACCTTTAAATTAAAGGTTGCAAACTGGTTTCTCCTGGCTCAGATACATCTAGGAATGTGCAATTTGGGGGGGGGGGGG
>PVIJ01012729.1:0-48272 GCA_004024925.1 Scalopus aquaticus
AAAGAAGGGCCTCCCTGGTGGCGCAGCGGTTGAGCGCTGCGCTGTGGAGCTGTTGGCAGCGAGTTCGACGCCCAGCCAGGGAGATTCCCACATGGTGTGGCAGACCTCTCCTGCCTCACCCGCTGCTCCCCTCAGCAGTGTATTTCTGATCTGCCTCTTCTGCTCCCCACTCTGTCTCTGGTGAACCCTCTCGCCACCCCACACCTCTGGCCTGTACCCCAGCTTGTATGTATAAATAAATAAATATTAAAAAAAAAAAGAAGAAGTCCATGGCATTTGTTCTCGCTGAGTGACAAATATCTTCCTATGTAAAATGGGCATAGCAACAACATTCATTTTGCAGGGTTATCATTACAGATTTTATTTACAAAGTGTGTAGTAGTGCCTAATACATCTTAGACTCCAAAAAGGTAAATATTATCATTATTATTGTTACTAATGTTTGGTGCACAAAGCTCTTATAACTGATTCAATATCTATAAAGCTCAAAGAAATTAATCCCTCAAAATTGTGGATGATTTCCAAATAATGCTAGGAAGGTGTGTTCATCTCAAGTGCCACAACTGAGTTTTGCTTTATCTCCTCATAGATGTCGACATTTATATTTAATTTTAAATGCCCATTAATGTATCGTTATATTTTAAATACCCATAATAAAATCCAGCATTAACAGGTGCTCCACAAACCTTATAGCTATGGAGCAAAAAATTATATTGATAAAGTGGCAATGTGTTAATCTGAGTTAGTTATAAATATGCATATTCTCTGCGTTATCAATACAAAAATGCTCAAACATATAGATGATATCATAATTTTTGCACAATTCTAATTTGAATTAAGTGTTCATAATATGCTTTCTAAAGTAGCAGCCTAGACCTGTTAATTGTACTAAGCATAATCAAATTCATAAGTATCCCTCTTAACATTTAACTTTAAATCACCCCTGGGTGATAACCAACTCAATCACACTACTTCATAATCATTGCCCTAATATTTACTAAGGCCTAAGCTACTTAATTCTTCCAAACAATAAAAATGTGTGCATACCAAGAAAGCAATTTTCAAATACAATTCAAATCACATAGACAAAAACTTGGAGCTATAGAAGAGAAAAGCAATTTTTTTCTAACTCAGTAAGAAATAATACTAATTAAAAGAAGCCATCTTTATTATTTAAAAATGCTAGCTATCTAGAGATAAAATGAAAACTTGCCAATATGAATTGATTCCCTTGTCTTTCTGAATTCTTTGAAATCCACAGGCCAAATAGGAAATAATTCACCTCCATCCCACATAAATATCTTTCTCTTAAAATAAAAACATTAAAAATATTTGAGCAACAAAATAAACATTGATTACAATCCAAAATATAAAACAGAATCCATGAGTATATAATCCTATAAATTATTGAATAAATAAATAGAAATGACACAAATCTCTCTTCCAGCAAAATTTGAAATAATTTGTAAATACTATTTCCATATAAGAACACAACCAATTCTTATATAATGATTTTGGAGCTGACACTTTACTGTGCTCAAATTGTTTCTCATAATTTTCAGTGGAGTCTTTAGGATTTTCTATGTATATTATCATGTCATCTGCAGACAGTGATACTTTCTTTTTTTAACTTTGGATACCTTTATATCTTTCTCTTGCCTAACTGCTTTAGCTAGGAGTTCCAATACTGTGCATATCAGTAGTGCTGAAAATGGATTTACTTGTCTATACCTCATCTTACAGGAAAACCTTTCAGTTTCTCAGTTTCTCACATGATCTTAGCAGTGGGTTTGCCATATATGGCTTTATTATGTTGACATATGTTCCTTCCATCCCTGTTTTTTGAGTTTTTATCATAAATAAATGTGTTAAATCTTATCAAATACTTCTTCCACATTAATTAATATGATCATGATTTTTAAATTTTTTTCCCATTGAGATAACAACACTGTATATTGGTTTACAGCACTGTATATGATCATGATTTTCCTTTTGTTGATGTGATATATTATATTGATCCATTTGTGGATGTTGAACTATCCTGTGTTCCTAGAATAAATACCACTGGTCATGATGTATAATCCTTTTAACGTATTGTTTAATTCAGTTTGCTAAGATTTTGTTGAAGATTTTTACTTCTCCATAAAAATCAAGGATACTGGTCTATAGTTTTTATTTTTATGTGTGATATCTTTGTTCAAAGTCATCAAACATAAGAAAAATCTGAGAAACTGTCACAGACAAGAGGAACCTGAGTCAGTGACTAAATATAATGTGGTAGCCTGGGTAGGATCCTAGAACACAAAATATACATTGGGTAAAACAATGGAAATCAGATTAAAGTATGGGTTATAGCTTAAAAAGAAAACACTGTACATTGACAAGTCTCCCGAATTTTTTGAATTAAGCCTAAATGAAGCAGTTTTTATTGGTGTTCTTTTTTTCTAATACAATTTATGGGATAACGCAACCTAAGCATACACTAGAAGAAAGAGCATTGGAGAAAAACATCAAAGTTATCAACACTATCTTTACTATTTTTTTTTTACATTTGTTAGCTGAAATAACAATGGTAACATTTATTAGTGATCCATTTAGAGAAACAAGAAAAAAACTCAGGAATTCCAACTACCCCTTAGGAATTATTCTCTGTGGAACTCTTTCTAATGTAAACCCTTACAGTGAAATAATAATATTAAATACTGGCAGATTATTATTAACATAGGATCCATTCAAAGTAGCTAAGAATCAGAGTGATTTCATCTGACAGGTAACTCCCTCCTACCTAAGGGTCAATTACGAAATTTAAAATTCCACCATTGGGAACTAAGTCATTTTTCTATTTTGAAGGGGTTTTTTGGTCATCAAAACACTTTTATTAAATTGCAAATAATGCTCCAAGAAGGCAATATAAGCCATTTTCAGCTAATCTTATTGGACCTTAAATGACTGTAGCTGTGAGCAAAAAAAAAAAAAAAAAAGAGAGAACACTTTAAAGAGAAATGGGACACTAAAAGAAGTAAGAGGGCACCAAAAATAAATACTACCTTACTTTACAGCTTCACTGAGTCAACTCTGCACCAGTTTTTCCAAAAAGGCTACTCTTTTCCTTCCCTATATGTCATTGCAGTGCCCTCAGGCCTCTCGGAAACAACATAAAGACATTTCATGGAACATCGTGTGCTTCGTAATTCCATTGTAGTTCATAAGATAGTCTAATTATTTCTCTGAAACTGAGCTCTTCCCAATTGGATGATATTTATTCTTCCTTGGATCATCTTGATTTATAAAGCATAATGCCAGGGAAAATATGCCTAGAGATATCTTTGACACAAATTGTAGTCCTAAGCAGATCGTGGACTTGCAGGAATATAACTGAAGCTCTATTATGTTCCCTTATATTTACAGATGTCAATGCAAGTTGAAGATGTGAAAATTACTGGAAACCTACTTACAGCAGCTGAAGCAAATTATGGCTCAAGGGCTCATTGAAAACTAAAAAGGTAAAGGAAAGGAAGTAATGAAACAACTAGCTCCAGGCAAACCATATGTGCCATCCCAAATCTTTATTAATGGAGATATAACTACATGTTAAAAGGAATTTAGTTCCTAAGGCACAGATCCCAATAGTAAGATGCACAGATTATAACACTTTATTTTCAAGGTTAGTTGTGAAATAATTGTACAGCAATTTAGAGGTAGTTTCTAATGTGACCTTATACGCACATGCTTAAAAGGCCTCTATATGACGTGGTTCACTCCCCCAAAACCACAGTACTTTTTGAAATTTTGGGAAAGTCTACAGTTTATTTTGCCAATGTTAGAAAATGCAATTATTTACAAAGAATACTCAAAGTAGTTGGCATATATATCTTGACTAAAATTGAGATTTTTAGCAATTATCACAAAGGTATCTTCTTCCAAATTAGCAGTTACCGGAAGGTGGGTATGTGGAGCAAAGGAATCAGTTGCATGGTGAAGGGGGGAATTAGACATTTAGTGGTGAACTTGAAGTACTATATATACAGATGTTGATTTACAGTGATGCACACCTGAAACCTATATAATGCTTCAATACAATGTTACTTCAAAATAATTGTAAAGTTATCTTCTAATATTAGTAATAATTTATAGAAGTCATA
The DNA here is from genome assembly GCA_004024925.1 of Scalopus aquaticus. Classification (NCBI taxonomy): domain Eukaryota; kingdom Metazoa; phylum Chordata; class Mammalia; order Eulipotyphla; family Talpidae; genus Scalopus; species Scalopus aquaticus. The sequence continues at coordinate 4,143 of PVIJ01012729.1, forward strand.
GTTCACATATGATTGTAGGGGCAGGAAAAGCACAGGAGCAGAGGTTTTCTATGGAACTGGCCAAACGGGTCAAAAGGAATTCTGGTGCCCTCAGTGGCTTTTTAGACTTTTAATGATCTTTTGTAGTGAGGTAACCAGGTATAGAGCAGGCAAGGGAGGCTGAGGGGCCAGGAGACAAAACTTCACTCTCTCGTGGCCTCTCTACTACAACCCAAATGGTCTTCTGCTCCACACTCTGTTCTCTGCGCCCTGCCGCTTCTCCTTCTGCTGCTGCTTCTGTTTATAAACCCAGTCTCTGGCTTAGGTGCACCCACTCACATACAGCCACACCCTACCTACCGCAGGTGCCTGCCATCAGGCATATGTGTAGGCCCACAGGGGTCTATCATTGGTCGGAGGGAGGAAAAACCTGATAACTCTTTGGTTTACCCTACAATGATATAAGACATTGACCAGAGAATGTGGCCTCTTTGAACGAAAATGAAGATACAAAGGAAATTTCTGCTCAGACACCAAATATTATCCCTCAAATGAGTAAATCATGCACAAACCCTTATCAACATACAACCACAGATGCAAAACAGACTATACAACAATATGTCATAAAGTTCAGTTTGACCTCATCAAGTTTTAATGAGTAGAATTGTGACCCATAAGTCTTACTGAACTCTTTATTTTTTTTTAAGATTTATTTATGCATACAAACTGGGGTATAGGCCAGAGGCGTGGGACAGCAAGAGTGTTCACCAGAGACAGAGTGGGGAGCAGAACAGGCAGATCGACGGAAACACATTGCTGAGGGGAGCAGCGGGTGAGGCAAGGAGAGGTCTGCCGCACCATATGGGAATCTTCCCGGCTGGGCATCGAACTCGCGTTGCTGGTGCGGACAGCTCCACAGCGCTGCGCTTAACCACTGCGCCACCAGGGAGGCCCTTACTGAACTCTTTAAACTGATTTCCCATTTCAGACTTTCTCTGAAAATTTCTCCCCAAATATTCATATTTGCAAAGTTGGTTCAAGGCAAAAGAAAACACATGGAAATATCAATGTGGATGACAGTTGGGTCAAGAACTAATATGTATTTTCCTCACCAGTGTGATTTCCTTCTGATTCTCAACCCAATCCACTTGCCTATTTCCCTCTGTTTAAATGTTTTAACTCTGACTGGTTGTTCCACAGGTGAAAACAAAACCAAAATTGTGAAGTGCCTTTTAAACTTACCTAGTCACTGAGTGTAATTACACTTCAAAGTATTTATTAACTATAGTTCACTATCATCTTTTTTTAAAAAATATTTATTTATTTATGCATACAAGCTGGGGTACAGGCCAGAGACATGGGGCGGTGAGAGGGTTCACCAGAGACAGAGTGGGGAGCAGAACAGGCAGACTGAGGGAAATAAACTACTGAGGGGAGCAGCGGGCAGGCAGGAGAGGTCTGCCGCACCATGTGGGAATCTCCCCAGCCAGGCATCAGAACTTGCGTTGCTGCTACCGACAGCTCCACAGCGCAGGGCTTAACCTCTGCGCCACCAGGGATGCCCAGTTCATTATCATCTTGAATCAAAATAACATTGAAAAAGATACAGAGTACTTAATCATGCTTTTATGAGTAAATAGTTAATATTATAGTAAAATATTATATTTTATATTTATTTCATATAATTCCTATAATAATATCCTGCTGAATTGGTTTTTTGGGGAGCAGACCCAGAGTCCAAGTACCCGAGGCAGGCACTTTCTCAGTTCTTATCTTCAGGGAAGAAAGAAGTCAAGGTCAAGACCAAAAAATGCGGAAAAGCATGAGACTTATTGATAGATAGGTAGAAAGAACAGGAAAGCTCTCCAGACAGAGAGGAGTCCTGTCCCAAGTGGATAGCCATTGATGTGATGAGAAGCAGGTGCTTATATGGGTACAGTGGGCAAGGAGTGGGGATTTGGCCGTTGGGTGTCTCTGTGTTGTGTCTCCTATTGATTGTCTGGGCTCATGGGGTTCTCCTTAGCCACCAAGGCCCACTAAGTTTTCCCACATTATTCGGTCTACTTTTCCAAAACCAGCTTTGGCCCATTGCTATTGTGCTATTATGTTGGTGTTCTGAACATTCCATTTTTAATTAAATGTGGGGGGGGGCACCCTATTGGTCTGCGATTGTTTCTCAATCAGGCTGATAAATGAACTTGGGACTTGGGGCACCCTGTTCCTAACTGACAGCCTATATCCACTTCCTGACTTCCTCCTTCACTAATAGTAGTAGTATTCTCAGTCATATGCTTTTCTAGCCACCATATCTGAAGTATACTTGTTAACCTTTCTTATAATTACCTATAATTTAGAATGAAACATCAGAATTCGGACCTATCTTTTGCTTTTGGAAGAGGAACCAGATGCTCTTTGATTCCTCCAACTGCTAGTGATCAAGGTTGTTCTAAAACATTTGAGGATACCAGCTCAAACCCACCAATCGCTAATCATCCTTATACATGTCTCTCTGGAACACTCCATTACCAATGCAATAAAAAATGATGGTGCTTTTGAGTACAGCATCAGTATTTATATACTGTTGATAGTTTTACAGTTGAACATGTTATTATGTTTATGCCTAGCAGTTACAGCAATGTTCCCTGTTTAGTGATGACATACTATAGGAGAGTACTGATAGTAAACTGACTAGAAATAATTCACACACTATCATCATGAGATCGATAGTCTGACTCTAAAAGTCCTATTAGCAACAACATCAAACAATCCTTTGTATGCTACATCCTCCAGGATTAAGATAGTTGATGAGGTCAACTAATTCAAATATTAGACTGCCTCACAATTATACTAACCTCTTTTTCTTATTTAATATGTTGAATTTCACTGTGTGTGGTTTTAATTATTTTGAATTATTAAATGTTTAACAAGTATGATATATAAATTATGATAGCCTCAGAAGATTTAACCACGAAGTACGCTGGTCACTTAATTGCTCAGTCATGTAATTGCCTTAGTAGGTCTCTTAAAGTTCTCTCAATTTCTTTTTTTTCCCCTTCAATGTGTGTGGTACAGAATTCTTTCATCACATGGTATGCACCTATCAGAAGTTTCATTACTCTGTTTTATTAAAAGCATGGAGGGTGTGATTTCCAATCCTTTATAATTTCCGGATTTACTAATTAAATTGCTTCAATCGTGTCAAAGGCACTTTTTATCACTTAGAATATTAAAATCAGCCGTTTTTTGAGAACAAAGTCAATCAGAAAAAAACTCTAAAAGCATGAAAAAGTGTTTCCTGTGTTCAGATGACTTAAAAGGAACTCAAAGGAAATTCACCAAATTTAAATAAAAATTCATTATCCTAAAGAAAATAAGCCTGCAAATTAAAGCCACAGCAGCCAGTACCCTGAGTATAAGCCGGTGGTAAGGACTTGTAAGGAACCGCACTTGTAAGGAACACAGTCTCCTATTCTTCTTATTATCTTTTACCCATGCCCTAAATCTGTATAGATACACAGTATTTTCATTTGATGTGGTCAGCAAACAGGATGTTTTGATTATTGTGTTGGATCAGAAAGATAGTATTTAAACATTTTCAAACACGTAATGGCAAGCATATACATGGTCCAATACATAGCCCAATGTATTTTATGTTATTTAGTTCTCCCAAAGCTTGCAAGGTAGGTACTGTTTTCAGAGGCAGAGGCCATTTTTCAGAGGCAGAGGCCAAGGGTGAATGAGGTCACATAACTCTTCTGCAGTCACCGAGCTAGCAAATAAAAACCTATGATGTAATGTCAAGGTGTTGGTGCCAAAATCCCTACTGTTTCATTTACCATACATAAATGAACATACATAACTTTGTCTAAAAATTACCACTTTCCAGATAATTAGAATATGATAAAAACAAATTTGGATGATGAGAAAAATAATTTATTCTCTTTGAAAATTCAAGCAACATTTAAGAATTTTGTCATGCCTCAGGGTCATCATTAGAAACATTTTTCTTCCTTTTATTATCATTATATCATAAGTGCCAATTATCAGAGATTTATGATTTGTGAAATGACAAGGAATATATCTGTATATATACCTTCTTTCGAGAAGAACATGACAAATTTCAGACTTCCAAGACTCTGGGTAAGCACTTCATAATTATACATTAAAGTATGATTTCTCATTAAGCATGACTATACAGGGCTGCTTGCACATTACCCTCTCATGAATCTTTAGAATTAATTCAATGTGCAGAGCGTGACATGCCCGTCATCACATTTGCCCTTTAAACTCTGTGACACATGAGGTCCAAGTATAACATCCAAAGCCCTACAGAACTACTGCCTTTAATTCCTAATTTGGGAATGATCTCAAGTTGTCTCTAACAAAATCCAAAGGAAAAGATTGTTTCATATGTGTTTCCAATTTCTCAGGCTAAAGATAACCCTGAACAACGTCACTTTCAACCCATAAGGACAAATACTGCCCAGCTCCTCTAGATAAAACATGGATCTTTAAAACCGTCTTTAATGACTGAAAATTTTGCTGACCCAAAAATGTAGATTCTCTGACTACAGCCTCTATACTGCTGGCTGTGAGTGAAGGAGAGATTTGAAAGAGAAAGAAGACTTAGATCTGCATTGCATTTGGATAGGTGTCTACTCCATCATGCTGACCCTGATTTCCCCCTAAACTTGAATCTCAGCAGACAACTGACCCTGTGCGAAACACAAATCATTTTTATTTTGGTATCTTTGCATTTCTGCATTGCTGCAGGTACTAGAATTGGCAAATTGATAAGGCAAATAATAATAATAATGTGTAATTAACATTATGTGCAATTCACAATAATGTGAATAATCACAGTTTAATCTAGATCTATGAGTGTTTTCTCCCCAATTCTATTTTAAATGAAACAGCTACATGCCATAGATGGGAAATCTTCAGCTGACTTAGGCAAAATGTCAAATAAAACCTTTCTGATTAATAAGAACTTCCTAAAATATCGCCCCTTTGATATATTGTAAAAACTGCAAAATATACAATTGTTGATATTAGAAAAATTAAATGATCACATTTATTAGTGATCTAGGAGGTGCAGAGAAAACAAGCAAACTTTAAGCTCTGAACATAACATGAAACTTAAGGATACATTTTAAATTTCAATGGGTAGTGATATTAGGAGAGGAAGAGGGACAATTTATAAAACCAGAGAAATTGTTTTAGTTTGCTAGATCTGCCATAGCAAAATACCACAGATTGGTTAGCTGAATTATCAGAAGTTTATTTTCTCATAATTTTGAAGGCTGAAATTCTGAGATCAAGGTGTTGGCAGAGTTGGTTTCTTCTGAGGCTTGTCTCCTTGGATTGTAGATGGTCATCTTTGAACTGAGTCTTGACATGGAGTTCCTTCTAGACCTATCTAAATTTCCTCTTTTGATAAGGATGCCAGTGATTGGATTAAGGTCCACCCTAATGACCTCATTTTATATTAAATGCCTTTTTAAAGACCATATCTCCAAATACAAACCTTATCCTACACAAATGCATATTTATGACACAAATCACATCCCAAGGTACTGAGAGTTAGGATTTCAACATATGTGCTTGGGAGAGAGTGAGCATATGAATTCAGGAGGGGGGGAGGGGACTGGTGAAGGAGGGGGACACAGCTCAGTCTGTAATACAAAGGACATCAAAAATATAATCCCATTCCAAGACTGCTCATGTCCTCAGTTGAATTCCTTTATGAATGATGCAGTGGGAAGTGACCCATTGTGGAATGAGACATTAAGACCTGAGGTACAGATACCCAAGATGTTGCCATGGTTACATGAACAAAGGCAATTTCCAAAGCAGCCTGTCAATGGGACCATAATTTAATCATAAAACAATAAAACAATAAAAACTGTGAGGTTTAATATAAACTTTATAGGTTTTTAAAGTTAAGAAAGTACACATCATCTTATTTTCAAAATTTGGTTGTGTTCAAATACATATTCCAGACACTTTCACTCACTCATTTTAACTTGTCTATGTTTATTATTGGGAGCCCATCACCTGCTAACTGCCATCAAAGTCTAAATAATCACCAGTATTTTGCTTTTTCATGAAAAATGTTCAAAAGTCAACCCTTTGGCAAGTCATTGTTAAATTAGCTTGTCTTTTAATTGTTTAGTTATGTTTTCTAGTTTCTATCAAGATTAAGCAACATAAATTGTATAGTCAGTTTTCAAATGCAATATATGTAGGGAATAATTACACATACATATGTATGTCATCGCCCTTTGTAATCAAAAACACCATGGCTAAAGCAAAGATTTCCCAGGTGCTTCCATGTGTTTAGAATAGTAATAATTAATGGGTGTCCTTTTCTCAGTGGCAATATTTGGGTTAGCAACAATTACTACCAAGATCTGGAGCTCCCTGTGGTGCCATGAAATTTACACTCAGATTGTGACAATTAATGACACTGAGGATTCATATCTCACTTTCCCCTTAGCTCTAGATTTAAATAACATCTCTACACAAAATAACAAAAGTATGTGTAATATATCAAGACATCCTCCTGAAGAAGTTTATCCTTATTCTAAAAAGAAGTTGTAAACAGACAGTCATGACTAAGTGAGGTCCTTCCAGGCTACCAACTGGTTGCTGGTAATTCTGTGTCATAGGTTTTCAGGTAGTTAAACCAATTTTCAAAATGTCATCTTCAAACACCAAAGCTCAGTAGGAAAATTGCAAAACCCACAAAGGAAGAAATCACTGTAATACAGATTGTCTCTGTTCATTCTTAATGGACTTCTATTACTCAAACAGACTATGTAACTTGGAAAGTCTTTGTCTGCATCAAATTGCAGAGTGGTTTGAATATAACACAGATGCCATGGAAAGCAAAGATGGACATTTTCTCAAATTGAAAACATGTAATGGTTGCCTAGTACAGAGATAAAAACTTGGCTGATGAAGTATCCCAAATTGACTTGTAAAACTCTTGCAAAACAAACAACTTTTCATTACACATCTCATTTCTCATCTCCAATGTGTGGCAGTAAGCAGTCTTTCTTTGGAGAGCTAGTCTGGTGAAGAAAGACTTTACTGCTCCATTTCGTGAAAACCATTGTTTGTATCTCAGAGTTCAAAGAAAAGTGAAAATTAGCAGAAAGCAGGGAGAGTTAATAGGCAAAAAGTTTCCAAAGATCCTCTAGACATTGTTAATCAGTCATAGAAGAGCATTGCCTGTTCTCCATGGAGTCTTTTTCTTAGAAGAGAAGCAAGTCTGGCATTGCCAGCAAATGTCAATGCCATGCAGAGAGAATAGATAAATTTAGAGTGAATGATTTCTCAGTTAAATAGAGACCAACCGTGAGTTTATAATAAAACAATTTGCACACAGTTTGGAATATGACAATGGTAATTGTTCTTATGTCGAAAACAAATCTTTCCCGATGAGTGCTTGCGGCAGAGCATGTCCTAATATAGTGTGGGTAGCCACACTTCTACAGTACTGGGAAGGCCTTCCAGTATTTATGACACTTGCCCGTCTTACCCAAGAGCTCACCACCTTGGGAGGCAAGGTTGCACACAAGTATTTTCAGACTCTTATTTTGAGCTAGAAAGATGGTGTTCAATAGCGGACATTTGAAAGCAAAGAAAGAATAGGATGTCTTTCATCTTTAGCTGGTGGCTGATATTCCTGTTTTCTGGAGCTTCTGAAGAAGTTTTAATCCTGCCAGAGCACTGACTGTCAACCTGGTGGCACAATGAAACCACCTGAGGATCTTTAATAAATTGATGTCTGGGATACACACCCAGAGAGTCTGATTTAAGTGATTTCATATGTGGTCAGGTATTGGCATTTTTTAAAAGCTCCACAGTGAGTTTAAAAAGTAGATAAGTTTCAGAAAGACTTTTAAAAAAAGGGAGAAGGAAACTCTCAGGTGGCATTTTGCCATTTATGGCACAAAAGTTAAAACTATCTAAATAGTTACTACTCATTTTTACTAGAATTACAGCGACTGCTACAATCACTATAGAAAGTGTGGAATAGAATATTTTAACTGCAAAGGTTCCAAGTGATCATTTAGTCCAGGGATTCTCTAACCAGTGTTATCGGACTGATAGGGTCCTTTAGACGGTATGTGAACCCCTTGAAGTTACAGGTATGTACATTTTTCTGAGCAAAGAATCCTAGAGTCTGTCAGTTTCTAAGACAAAAGTTCTGTGCCCCCAAAAGGTTAATAACCATTTATTTAGGGGCCTCCCCGGTGGTGCAGCGGTTAAGTGCTGGGCTCTGGAGCTATCAGCAGCGGCGATACTAGTTCGACACCTGGCCATGGAGATTCCCACATGGCGCAACAGACCTCTCCTGACTCACCTGCTGCTCCCCTCAGCAGTGTGTTTCCATTGATCTGCCTGTGCTGCTTGCCACTCTGTCTCAGGTGAACCCTCTCGCTGCCCAACACCTCTGGCCTGTACCCCAGGTTGTGTGCATAAATAAATAAATCTTTTTAAAAAATAACCATTTATTTAGGTGGTCTAAATCTCTTAACTTGCAGGCAATGAAACTGAAGAACATGAAAACAGAAATATACCCCTCATGATCCCCTTCAGGATGTCTCAGGACAAAGATCATGAAGGCCCACATGTTTTTGCACAAAACTGATAAATCCCAAACAAAAAAGAAATGGATCTCCAAACTGACTAACTTTTTAATTAAATCAAGATTTCAACCAGGTAACTGAAGTTTCCAGAACCATAAAAGTGGTAACGTTTTTGAAGATTTCCCTAGACTTGACAAAGACTTCCACATTCACATAGAAAGAATTCCCTGATAAAGAAGTTTGCCTCAAAGATTTATCAGATTAAACATAAAAAGAGCATATGTCAGCCAAGCCCAAGCAGAGATTATCTAGTGCTCCTAATGTAACCTCAATTTAATTTCTCCAAAGTTTGAGTCATAATTTGCACTATTCCATAAACTTAGTAAAGTGTGATTCCTATGTATATTCATCGATCATGACTTCCCTGTGAGTGTACAACCATTCATGAAAAATAGAGTCCCTCTGGGAGACCACTGATATGTCCATATATAATTTACATAGCATAGTAAAACTTTGGGTGGTAGAAACCAGAGAGAGAAAACTTTTGGTTTAATAAAGACTCAGCTCGAGGCAGCCCATTTAAGAGGAGAAAGCAAAACATTATTATTTTTTTATTTATGTATTTTTTTACAACGTTGTTTATTCTCCTCTCAGGTGTAATCCCCATAAAATTACCACCACCAAGACACCCGTGAACTGTCATATTAGTCTCTTGTGCTCTTCCCTCCCCTGTTTTGAACCTTCGCCCTTCCCCTTCCCAACCAAATGCCTCTGATTTATAGTTTGCCTACTAGTTGTCTTTTCTTTTTTTCCTGAGCCTTTGTTTAGTTTCCCTATGTTTCCTCAATAAGTGAAACCATCCAATATTTTTCTCTTTTCGTCTGACTTATTTCACTGAGCATAATCCCTTCCAGCTCCATCCATGTTGCTGCAAGTGGCATGAGTTTATCGTTTTTGATTGTTGAATAGTATTCTATTGTGTACATATACCACATGTTTTTGATCCACTCATCTGTTTCCATATCTCAGCTATTGTAAATAGTGGAAAGCAAAACTTTATATGATGATTTTTGTTGTTAACTGTTGGTGAGACAATTTGGAATTCCGAGCTCCACTTTTCTGATTCTGGCATATGCTAGCAGAATTTTTTAGAAATTCAGTTCTAACAGTATAAATAATATTAAAGGTATTCTTCACTCTGTATTTATATACAAAGAAATCCAGCAGGCTAAACAGGCATAGGTATTAAGTCTGGGAGACTGGAGTCAAGCTGATTCCCATAGATATTATGATATTGTTAGATCTATATTTCTAACAGCAAAATGAGAATGGGTTTGGAGATTAAGCTTAGGGTTAACTCCAGTCCTGCCACTTATTAGCTGTGTAACCTTAGGCAAAATCCTTAAACTGTATGAGTCTCAATTTCATTTCTATAAAGTATTAATTACACTCCCACCAGAGCATTAATGTGTTAATCTGAAATACCTAAAACTGTGGTCTGACTATTACAGGTACTCAAGTGAGTTTATAATTTACCTTCTTTTTCTACCTTTTAAAGTTTGTGTTCTTTCCACTAGACCAAGTAACTTTTCAGAACTTTTCCTATTCCTCTTCTTCACCTTAGCACCACTGCCCAAAGATGAGCATTTTTTTTAATTCCTAAATCATTGCAGAATCACTTAGATGGTCTTTGATCTCTTGACTTTTTTAGATAAACTTTACATTAATCACTGGAGCTTTTAAAATCCAGAACAGAAAATGTTGCATTGATGAATAAAAGATATTTAACATGTTTCTTCCTATGTGCTTTGAATTCTTACTCCAATTATAAGTCAAAAATTAATATCATGAATCAAAAAAAAAAGGGAGAAAAGAGTCAAATCTAAGAAAAAGAGTTGAGACATTTATAAGAAAGAGGGGTATTTTGGCACCTATTCGCAATTCAGAGCTGAGGTTTGTTTATAAAATGGTTCCCAGTTTACTCATTCGTTCAACTAAATGTTCTCTGAACAACAAATTATGAAGTCAGGCTATTTATGTTTCGGTGTGGGGTTGAATATCTGATAGATATTTTGTAAGATATCACTTCAGTCTTTGGGAGTATTTTTTACCATCATTGAACATAAAACTACTCTGTAAAAATATAAAGACATGTGTGATTTTGTTTAATGAATGACAAAAACATTAAGTACTATAATTATTCATAGAAAAAGGAGAGTTGGAACAGCTTAGGGGAGTAGGCCTTAAACTGAGACCAAGATGACTAGAAATGTCAATCTAGAGAATTGGAGCAAATAGAAAAAGCAAGTATTGAATGGAGAGTTGGAAGCAAAGTCTTGGTTGGAATGTAAATTGGTGCAGCAATTATGGAAAGTAGTAGAGATTGTTCAAATTTTAAGAATCTAAATTTCATATGACCCAGTTATCCTATTTTTGGATATTTGCTTGAAGAAAACAAAAACACTAATTTGAAGAAATATATGTATACACACACCCCCACCCATGTACACTGTAGCATTATTTATAATAGGCAAGTACTGGAAACAACATAAGTTTCCACTGACAGATGATTGGATAAAGATGAGGTGTATAGATACACAGAGGAATACTACTCATCTGTGAAAAAACAAAATCCTGCCATTTGAGAATGTGGAGAAAAAGGAACTCTCCTACACTGCCGATGGCAATGCAATCTAGTCCAACCACTATGGAAAGCTGTGTGGAGGTTTCTGAAACTACTAAAAATGGAACTATCATATGACCCAGCAATTACACTCCTAGGAATCTACCCAAAGGACACAAATACATTAATTCAAAAAGATACCTGCACCCCTATGTTTACTGCAGCACTACTTATAATAGGTAAGATATAGAAACAACCCAAATGCCCAAAAATAGATGACTGGATTAAGAAGATGTGGTATACACACACACACACAAACACACACACACACACACAATGGAATACTATTCAGTAATCAAAAAAGATAAACTCATACCATTAGCAGCAACATGGATGGAGCTAGAAGGGATTATGCTCTGTGAACTAAGTCAGAATGAAAAAGAAAAATATCAGATAGTTTTACTTATAGGAGGAATATAAAGGAACTAAATAAGGAATTGGGAAAAAATGATAACAATAAAAACAAAGCAAAATTAACAGGTAACTATAAATCAGAGACATTCTGCAGGGAAGGGAATGGATCAAAACAGAGGAGGGAAGAGCACAAGGGATTATGGTAATAATGCACAGGTGAACTGGTGGTGGGAATTCTATAGGGACTACACCTGAGAGGAGAAAGCAAACATTGTACAAAAATGAACAATGATGTAAAATATATATAAATAAATTATATTAAAAAAAAGAAAACCCTGCCATTTTCAACATGTATAGCCCTAGAGGACAATATGTTTAGCAGGACAGAGAAAGACAAACACCATATGATGTCATGTACATGTGGTACATGGTGAAACAAAACAAACATAAATAAAAGAAAAATAAACTTCTAGACTATAAGACCAAATTAGTGGTTACCACAAGAGAAGGTATAAATCAGATAAGAGGGGTCAATTGTAATGGTTAAGGATACATTTGGACTTTTAGTGGTGAACTGAATGTAGTATAGATATATCTTGATATTTAATGATGCTGAAACTTAAGTAGTGACATAATGCATTTTCACTTCAATAAAATGTCATTGATAAACATTCTCTACATTTTAAAGAATGAAATAAGTATAAAGGACCAAAAATTTCAGTCCATGAAGTAAAGTTAGAAAAAGTTTCCATGCAGGTGGAACAAAATCCTAGTGTTGAGATTTGTTCAAGGGGCATTAAAAAAACTAATCCTTACCAGATGTTGTTTAGGAGTCCTAAAGGACAAAATAGTGAAAGAACTTCAATTTCATGACCATGTCATGTAGCCCTTGGACATTTTCTAAGCCTAGTAAGCATATTCAGTGACATAAGGAAAAAATAATAAATAGTAGGAACAAAATTCTTCAGAAGTTCCCTACAAACCTAAGGAAAATCTAAATGCAGAAAACGCTAAATAATGGTCCACTTCAGGTTTCCCTCTGCTCTTTTACATGTGCTATTTCCCAATAATTTTCAAAATGCTTAAGAATTTCAAGTAAACCTGAGGCAACTCATATTAACTAACACAAACCTATGTGTCAGTTTAGTGATTGCCAGATTTAATTACTACACAGTGTTGCTAAGTCACTGGGACATATTTGAATCATTTTTAATTGATCAGTAATTTTTTTAAAGCAACAGATTCAAAATTACCTGCCAAAGCACACAATAATTTTTTTCCTAATTCTACATTTTTCCATTTCACACACAAAAAGAGAAATTGGCTATTCACTACATTAGCCAAAGCTTTTAAGGAATTGTAACATATCTCCATTGATTCTCATCCCTAAATTTCCTATACTAGTAACTTTCTAGGATGAAGACACATTTCAATCAAACTTCAGCATACTGTCCGTGCCTAAAATACTGTCAAGGACTCATTTAATAAGACAACATGAGTAATTCTGTTTTGCAGAGGGAAAGGGACTAAACATTGTCATTTTCCTCTCAGCCTCAAGCTTAGGGTTGGCTGCCAAGAGAAACTGGCCCTACTCAGTTTCCCTAGGAACTCTATGTAAACAGCATGAAGCCAAGGGAAATCAACTAAATCCAGCTAGTTGAACAACGGTTATGTCCTGCTCTAGGAATGTGAACCTGTCCTGGCTGTGCTTGAACATAGAAAAATAGGTTCAATATTGTTATATTAAAGCCTGCTTCTTCTTTGTGGGGACAAATAATCGTGGAATCAGGAACAAAAAAGGAAAAGAAAAGAAAGTAAATGAGCAGAAACACAGTTAAATTGAAGTGAAGGAAGCCAGGGAGGAACAGTCTAAATAAAAGGCCAAGACTGAATGTTAATACATATAAAAAGAATGCTTGAAATGGAGGTAGGATGCTAGTCTTTTTTCTCCTACTTAAACTACCATTGGAACCTTTGCAAAAGTTGCTATCTTTTCCCAAAGTTGAGGGCAATTTATCTTAAAGGCATCTCACTGGTTAATACATCTTTACAATAAACTCTCTGCAAAGTGTAAAGAACTGAAGAAATAAATTGAAGTGGCTTTTAGTGGTGGCTGGGGGTACCAGATTGACAGCTTTGGAAATGAATGGTTTCTTTTTCTCCCAAGAATAGATACAGCTCGATAAACAGAGGTGTAAGATTTCCCCAACTGCTTCACCAATATGCCTTCACCCTGACAAAGTAATGGCTACAAGAAAGAAAGAACAAGTCACCTTTTCCAGCCAGTTCTCTGCTGACACTGCTCAAGAACTACTATTTAGCACCAAGGTGATAGGAGCATTTTCCTTACTACCAGCAAAACAGAGGTACAATTTTTACTTCACTTGGAACAGCGAACAGTCAAATCAGATACTAATAACTTTTGACTACCCTCAACTCCACTGGATTTAAAGCACTGAACTTAAAGTGAAAACTAACTTGAGTTTCCCATTACAATTTCCCACAGCCATCTAGTTCTCTAACAGTCCCAGCACTAAATCAGGTAATGCAGTACAGTGTAGCTATTTTATCTGGTTCTCCCAAAGATATTTGAAATGAGTACTCTGCCATCCATGAAATCAAATGAATCTCAGGGACATTTCTATTTATGCAGTATGAGGGGGATCTTTCAAAAGAGAAAGGAAAAGCATAAAAAAAGGATGGAATGTTTCCAAAAGAACAAGTAACATGCATTTTCCTTTCCGAAAGAAAAGCAGCAAATATATATGAAAAATTGAGGGGCATAAGTTAAAGTGGAGTCTTAACATCATTTATTTATGTACTGAACTTAAGAACCACTGAAGTCATCTTTATCACATAACCTTAAAATGAGCAGAAACCAAAATAAGACAACTATCAGATTATAGTCCAGTCGATGTTAGAAAACATATGCTTTGTTTATCCTGTACTTTCCTAAATAATCATGCACAGCTTTCTTTTGTTCCAGGAGTCATTCAAGCATATAATAAGAGTTCCAACAAGTTGAAACCTCTTGTATCTGGTTATTTTCAGGGAGTTGTAAACCTGCTGTCTCCAAGTCAGTAGTTTTCTTAGGTTGTCAGCAAGGATTTAGGGAAAAAATGCCATCATTTCAATTCTTATTAGTAAAAATCTTCATCTCCAAGCCCTTCCATTAACCCTAATTAACAGCTTGCATTTACTTTTTAGACAATTTTAAGCATTTCAAAGTGAAAAACACATTGCAGTCTGCAGGTCTCACTGTTCTCTTAGATGTTAGTTTCTCACCCTGGCTTTTTTCTCTTGTTGTACCTGAAAGCAAATCTCCAGCCATCACCCTTATGGCCTCTCAACTGGTTTACCAAGGTATTTCAAACCCTGAGCTGTCTTTGCTCATTTATTATCCCATTCATTTATTCCTCCTTTCACTTAGATATTTTGACCTTCCTACACATTGAATCAAATGTAAGTGAAAATAGTGTTCAGTTCAAAAGGAAAAAGAACACAAGTCCTGGGTTCACAAGTCAGTTCTGTCATCCATCCAGTATGTAAACTTGAACAAGTCACTTTCCCTATATTTACCTCTGTTAATAGAGTTTGGCTACATCATGTCTAAGATCACTTATTGCTTTGAAATCCTACAATTTCACTGTTATTCCAGCAATTCAGAGCAAACAAATCCATACCACAATATTAATAATTTTAAATACCAACTTTATGTTATGTACATCTCCATTAGTTGAATACAGAGGCTCTCCAAAAAGGAAGTAAGGCAATTCTAACTTTGGTGTATTTGGTACATAAATGGGTCAGTGGAAAAGAACTTAAGCATAGAGGTCCTTGAAATCCATTTAGTCTATGTGCTATCTCCACCTCATCTCCTTCCATTCTCCCTTTACCAACTCCAAGCAGGCTTCATTTCCACATATCCAGTGAAAATATTCTCAACAAGGTAACCAAATGACTGCCACCCAGTTAAATCCGGTAGTCAGCTGTTACTCCTCTTCTTACTTGACCAGTCAGGGCATTTTAGATGTTTCATCATGCCCTCCTTACAGCATTTTCCTCATTGGGCATCTATCACTCACATGCTTGGCTACCTACCTCACTGGTCCCTTCTAAATTTTCTTTGCTGGTTTCTCTTCTCCAGCCCTAATGCTAGAGTGCCCACGGCACTGAATTGTTGATCCTCTTCTCTGTGAGTATTCACTCCCTTGTGGTCTAATCCAATCCCATGGCTTTCAATTCCATTCACATGCCACCCCCCCAAAAAAAAATATGTATTTCTAGCCAAGACCTCTTTTCTGAGCTTCAGACTTATATCCAGATGGCTAATAGACCTTAAAAAAAAAAAGAATCTTTGATATTCTTATCCAAACTTAACCCAACTGGCTCAATTGATAGATGCCCCCATCTTTTCAGGTGTTCTATTAAAAAATTTTCAGGGGCATTCTTGATCCTTTTGTTTATCTCATATGCTACATCTAACCCCTTAGGACATTAGTTCTAGATGAAATACATATTAGAATCTAATTACTTCTAACCTTTATTATCATCACCTGGTGCTGCAGTAGCTTCCTATTAAGTCTCCCAGATTCTGTCATTGCTGCTTAGACTCTCTCAACACAGAAGTCAGAGTGGTCTTCTAAGACACTAACTCAAGTGCTCCAGGTTTTCACAGTGGCCTGCATGTCTTATATCATCTGGTCCTCCATAACCCCTCTGATTTCACCTACTACTTTTTCTCCCTTGCTCCCTCCATTCCAAATCCACAGGCCTTCTTACCCCATACCTGACTGGCACAGCACTAGTGCGTACTCTTCCTCCACCTGCAAATACCTGCATGGCCAATTCCCTCACTGCCTTCAAAACTTTTCTTAGTTCTCACTGTTTCAAAGAATTCTTCCTTAATCACCTACTCTAACCACATACTCCTGTCACCCTTACCTTGATCTACCTTTAGTTTTTCTGTAACAGATATTACCTTCCAATTTTCTATATAATTTACTTATTATATTTTCTGTTTACTTTTTGCATTCCTAAGCTAGAATGTAAGCCAGAGGAGAACAGAAATATTTTCTGTTAGTTCATTGATGTATCTCAAGTACCTGGAATGGTCCCTGATACCTCATGGTGTCTTATATTTGTTAATTGAATGATTAATCAATAGAGTGAATGCATATACAGGTAAGACTAGTCCTACACAATTCAGATTATAACTAACATGATAAT
The DNA here is from genome assembly GCA_004024925.1 of Scalopus aquaticus. Lineage (NCBI taxonomy): Eukaryota > Metazoa > Chordata > Mammalia > Eulipotyphla > Talpidae > Scalopus > Scalopus aquaticus. The sequence goes on from PVIJ01012729.1 coordinate 20,988, forward strand.
CTTTGTTTTTAGATTTATTTATTTATACATACAAACTGGGGTACAGGCCAGAGGTGTGGGGCGGCAAGAGGGTTCACCAGAGATAGAGTGGGTAGCAGAACAGGCAGATCAGAAATACACTGCTGAGGGGAGCAGCCGGCGAGGCAGGAGAGGTCTGCCGCGCCATGTGGGACTCTCCCTGGCTGGGCGTCGAACTCACATTGCGCGCTGCCGACAGCGCCACAGCGCAGCGTTCAACCGCTGCACCACCAGGGAAGCCCTGCTGCCTCTTCTTGATCATTTGATTCACCAGATTTATAAACTTCCGCGTTTCTTTCTTCCCATTGTGGAGACCCTTGACCCTCATCCACCAGAATTCCCAGAACAAATTATAACCTTGGTGTTGTAGCAAGATGACAACAGGGAGCACAGGTTCTCTATAGAACTACACAGATGGGTCAAAAGGAGGAAGGAGTCCTGGAACCCTCAGTGGATTTTAGGTTTTTAGTCTTTTAATGGTATCTCGTAGAAAGGCAACCAGGGACAGGGCAGGCAACGGGGCCGGAGTGCCTGGGGGCTGGGAGGCCTGCCAGCCCCTGGCAAATCTTCACTCTCTTGGGCTCTCTGGTGGCGGCTCGTGGCCTCTGCTGCACCCCAAACGGAAGGTCCTCTGCTTCTCCTGTCTATGCTGCTTCTGCCGCCACCACTGCTGCTGCTGCTTCTGCTTATAAGCCCAATCTCTGGCCCAGGTGTGCCCACTCACATAGGCCCACCCACCATCAGGCATGTTCGAAGGCCTGCAGAGGTCCATCATTGAGGGAAGGGCAGAAAAGCCTGATAATTCTCATTTACCCTACACCTGGGCTGAAGAGACATAAAGAGCACTGGATGGCTTATATTTCTGCTATAAGAAGTGCAAAAAAAGAAGAGTAATTGTTGATTGCAATTGAGGTCTATCTGTGTGACAGCTGTTATTTTAAGATTTCACAAATATAAACTCATTTCTTCCTTGGGACAACCCCTAACTCCTGATCTAACACCTCTCTCTTCATTATTGGGTTTGATCCATCTAGACAGCAATCGAAAAAGCAACAAAAGGGCTGATGGGAAAGGGACAGATGGGAAGATAAAAACTAAGGAAGTAGGCTATGACCTTTAACCTTTCTGAAGAAAGATGTTATCTCTGTAAAGAAGAGCTGCTATATCTCTGTGGAACCAGGTTGAGAAAAAGTATATGTTGACACATCGAGAGTCAAATATTAAAGGGTAATTAGATTTTTTCCAAAGGGAACCATGGAAAGATGACCAGGTTAGAAGTGGACATAGAATTTTCACTGTACAGCCACAAATCAGTACCAATTTGCCAAATATATGTTTAAGCATATTTCCAAGTATTTTTCTTTGTTGTTAATCAATTATTTTACATATTTTCTGTTACTGGTCTTTCATAAAATTGATTAACATGAAAAAAATTTCATCGACTAATCCATGTTCCTACCAGTATAATTTCTTTTTTTAACTTTTTATTTATTTTATTTTTATATTTTTTTATTTTATAATTTTTATTATTATTCATATATTTTACATTATTGTGTGTTCCCTGTAAGTTATCCACCACCAATTCACCCATGAACCATCACCATAGTCCCGTGTGCTATTTTCTCCCCCGTTTTGAGCCCTTATCCTCCCCCTCCCTTGCTGAATGTCTCTTTCTTATTTGGTTTCCCTATATCCCTATTATAAGTGAAACCATTTGATATTTTTCTCTTTCTTTCTGGCTTATTTCACTTAGCATGATCCCTTCTAGCTCCATCCATGTTGTTGCAAATTGTACGTGTTTATCTTTTTTGAATGCTGAATAGTATTCCATTGTGTATATGAACCACATCTTCTTGATCCAATCATCTCTTTCTGGGCCTTTGGGTTGTTTCCATATCTTAGTTATTGTAAACAATGCTGCAATAAACATAAGGGTGCATGTATCTTTTTGGATTAATGTTTTTGTGTCCTTTCCTACAGTATAACTTCAAGTAACTTTTTATTACCTTATTTTCCATGTCTGCAGACACAAGAAAAAAGTCATCTCAGCTAACTTCCTTGAAGTCACAAGAAAAATGTCATCTCAGCTAACTTCCTTGAAGTCATTCTTTACTTCCTTGCAATCAAAGTTGAAGATCTTCAGTTTCCCCAAATAATTTTATTAACTGTTTTATTAACTGGTTGAGCACACATTTATCATATACCTATTGAATTACAGTTAAGGACTAAGCACAAAAATACATAATCCACAGCCCACCAATTAGAGAATTTAGTGTCTAAAAGTAGAGTTTCAAGTAAACAATCCAATCAAAAAAATGGGCAGAAGAGCTAAAAAGCACTTCTCCAAAGAGGAAATGCAAATGGCCAACAGGTATATGAAAAAAATGTTCAACATCTCTTGCAATCAGGGAAATGCAAATCAAAACCACAATGAGATACCACCTTACATTGGTGAGAATGGCACACATTAAAAAAACTGGCAACAACAAATGTTGGCAAGGATGTGGGAAAAAATGAACTCTCCTACACTGTTAGTGGGAATGCAAACTGATCCAACTACTAGGGAAAGCTGTATGGTGGCCCTCAAACTGCTAAAAATAGAGTTCCATATGACCCAGTAATACCTCTTCTGGGAATCTACCCAAAGGACACAAAAATATTAATCCAAAAGGATATATGTGCCCCTATGTTTACTGCAGCACTGTTTACAATAGCTAAGATATGGAAACAACCCAGATGCCCAAAAATAGATGACTGGATCAAGATGTGGTATATATACACAATGGAATACTATTCAGCAATCAAAAAAGATAAACACATGCAATTTGCAGCAACATGGATGGAGCTGGAAGGGATCATGCTCAGCGAAATAAGCCAGAAGGAAAAAGAAAAATATCAAATGGTTCCACTTATAGGAGGAATATAGAGGATCCAAATAAGAGATCAGGAGGAAAAATAACAACAATGAAACCAAAACAAAAACTAGCAGGCAACCATAAAAGAAACATTCAGCGAGGGAAGGGAAGGACAAGGATTCAAAATGGGGGAGAAAAGAGCACAAGGGACTATGGTGATGGTTCACAGGTAAATTGGTGGTGGGTAACCCACAGGGAATACACAATAATGTAAAAGATGTAAATAAAAAAATAGAAATTTAAAAAAAAGTTTCATATAAGACCCCTAGTACCCACAAAAAAGAGAACTAGATAAATAAAACATGCATATTCATGAAATGGAATTCTACACTGTAATTTAAATAAAAAAATTTATTTATATGTATCAATCAATGTTATTTACAAATATTGAGAAAGGGAAATTTTCTAAAGACATATACAGTAATTACACTATCTTCTTTTACAAAAACTTACAAAATGACATTATTATTTCCTACAAATAGGAACATGTAAAAAACAAGTAAAAAACTCATAGACTCAGAGGTTAGGAACCAAATTCAGATTCATAGTTGCCTCTAGAGAGGAAGTCAATGGGATTGGTGAGTGTATAAGTTGGGCTTCAACTTGATCAGTAAAGTACTATTTCCTTATTGAAAAAGATATTTCGAAACCCATATTTTTAAACAGCAAATTCTTATTAATTTGGGGTAGTAGTAGTATATGTGGTACTTTTCTATATTTCAATGTTTTTTCCCCTAATATTGAGAAAAGTTGAGAAAGGGAGAGTTATCACACTGAAAATACCATCCACACCAGAAGAGAAGTACAAAAGGCCATGGAAAACCCAGCAAAGACTTAGGCAGGTGTCCAAAGAGCAGCACTGTAGGAAGGGCTATGAAGTTACACAGAAGAAAGAGGAGAGGTTGGGAGGGTTCCTGGAAGTCTTTCTAAAAATGCTAGACTGGATTACAGTTTGAAGAATGACTAAGAATCATAAAGACTAACATGAGTGTTGGAGCATCATTTAATAAATAGGATTAAAACAGCCTCTACACTTTGCTTAGCAGAACAATGCTGGGAGTCTTGAATAGATGAGGGGACCAGATAAGGCTGCCATGGGAATTGCACAATAAGACTGACCACCATGGGGCCTCCCCGGTGGCACAGCGGCGACTCGAGTTCGACGCCTGGCCGGGGAGAATCCCACATGGTGCGGCAGACCTCTCCTGCCTCGCCCGCTGCTCCCCTCAGCAGTGTATTTCTGATCTGCCTGTTCTGCTCCCCACTCTGTCTCTGGTGAATCCTCTCGCCGCCCCACACCTCTGGCCTGTACCCCAGCTTGAATGTATAAATAAAAAATAAATCTAAAAAAAAAAAAAAAAAAAAAGACTGACCACCATGACCAAAGAAAACAGCCCAGCTCCAGGAATGTGGAAGCAGGGCCAGGACACATTTTGTGTCAAAGGCAAGCACCCCGGGAGCAGACATCCCAGCAGATAAATGGGTGCCCAAGTAAGCAAGCCTGCAAAAACAAGTATAAAAGAGAGCCTCAAACCCTTCTTCCGGGTAAACAAACTCTTCTGTCTTTCCCACTGCTCCTCTCAGCTGTGTACTCAATAAATCTGCCTTTTTCTGTTCCTCATTCTCTCTCTGGTGGATTTTTTCATCCTTGTGCCTCCAGCCATCCTCCCAATTTTTCCACAATGAGTAAGAAAGGGAAAGAAAGAACAGTAGAAGACAAAGATTCCGAAAAGAACATGGACCATTCAGCAGAGACAGCCCTGAGTCTGAATTTTAGCTCTCCTACATACTACTTGAGCAACACTGGGAAAGTCACTTAACTGCTCTGAAATTGTTTCTTCAATTTGAAAATGGAACATCTTCCTGGCTGCATAATTGTGCAGGCTAGCCAAAATGTATTCAAAGATGCCTGACATATAGTAACACAGTAATTGCTCATAAATGAAGATTATGATCAATGATTATTGTCTGGGACTAAGACTCAGGTGACCTGATTTCCTGACTCACTGATCTTCCAATAGACCACACTGCTGATTTAGTAATTTAGCATTATTCTGATGTCAAGTGGCCAAAAGTTTGACAATAATAAAGCAAAAGACCTCCTTGGAGTTCAACTTACTGGATCTGATTTTTAAAATATGCCTTTTTTAAATATTTTTTAAATATATATAGCTCCAGACTCTGTCTTTCACTGCAAACAGTTAGTTATTCTCTGAGAATATTTCTAATTATTTTGTATGCCCTGTATAATGACCTTGAAACAATAAGCTGGAATTTTTGGTAAACTGACTTCCAAGTTTAAGTCAGCTGCTGGCTAGAATTTGAAATACTAAATTTGTCCCAGCCAACTAATCAACTAGGAGGGTTATGTGTTAAGTTCTTTAAAATAACTGGCCTTCGAGACTTAAAAAATCTAAATGCCTATGACTCTGGGTATATTGCTGTTATTGAGAAAACATTCACAGATTGCCATAATAGACTCTTACATATTTTTTCATGTTATTCAGTTTGTTGTAAAAGCAAGTTTAAATAGCACTAAAAAAAAAAATTTCATGAGACTTCCAACACTGTGTTGTATGAATAGTATCTCTTATTCTGAAAGTCCCCAGGACTCTTATATCATATACAGGATCAGTAAAGGGAGGCTACATCCCCATGATTCCCAAGCATGACATCTCACTCCAAAGCAGATTGATAGCCCCTTGCCTCTCTGCTGAGCCAGCTACAGCATGATCTAAGCCCAAATTTGGGCGATTGAATTATTTTTCTCAGTTAGGTTTTAGCAAGCATTATTGCTATCCCAGGAAGTAGCATTTTCTTGGAGATAAACTGCCATAGGAAAGTATGTTTTCTTTCTCTGCACATATTTCCAAATCTGATTGCTATGCATGGAGGGGAAAAGCATGTTGCCTCTCAACACCACTCACTTCAAACAACTGAGAACCATCGGGTTGTTTGGGTTACAGGAGCAATGGACATGCGTCATCCAGAAATTTCCTTTTGTCTAACAGGCTCAGTTAAAAATGCCACAAACATGTGTTGGTAACATGTTGTTTTTGTCCACCATCAACCTGCTACCACTGCCACCAACGCTTCAAAAAATATCAGGACTTTGAAAATCCTCACCAAGCTCCCACCTCTCTCCTATATCTTTTCTGTTGTCTCCAAAGAACAAAGAAACAGTTCTTTGATTTCATCAGTTTTAATTAATGATATTTATTAAAGGCACTAACTTTGTCACATTGTTTTTGGTTTGCAGTAATATTGTCACAGAAGGGATTTGAAATGAACTAAGATGACATCTTAGCCCTTGAGGAAAAACATGCACAAAACAACAGTTGGTTCTAGTGGTTGACATCTGAGTCTACATTCTAGACAAGGGAGCCAAACCGAGGATAAACCAAGAATCAGCAATCCTTTAAATCCAACGTCTTTCCAGAGTGATGGTTACCAGAACACGTTACCCCAAAATATGCCTCTTTGACATAAGGATAATTTTGAACTGAAGGCAATTGAGAAGAAACAGATATAAGACAAACTCCCTGTCCTATGCCTATTTAGCTAAAAACAGGAAATAAATTTGTAAAGGTACCCACTCTTCCCTCTCCTCCAGGAAGAACAGACATTAGCTAAGACAATTTCAGACTCTTAACATCTGCCCAGAGAGGGTACCATAGGAATCCACATGACAAACTTACCTAAGTAGCCTATTTATCTTCCATTATTTTACATATATTAACCTTCCCATAATTTGCTACCCAGAAATTCAAAGTCCTCTCCTTTTGTCTTGGCACTTCTCTAAGAATATATTGTTCTTTTGATAAACCCAAGTTACTCTTGAAGGATTACTCCCACATGTAAGCATAATGCACATGCTAATAAATTTATTTTCTGCTTGTTAATTTGCCCTTTGTCTGTCTCATTAACAGGGTCCCAGCCAATGAACCTAAGGTAAGTAGAAGGAAAAGAGTTATTTTCCTCCTCATCCTCCTAGAGGATGAAAAGGAATGGTAAATTATCTTCCTCTGCCTGCTCTAAGGAGAGATAGAACCCATCTCTAAGACAACTGAACTAATGTATTCTATAACTACAAATCCTCCCAATAATTATAATAATTACTGGGATAAATCAAGATGAGAAAACCACAGTTTTCTTTTCCTTTTCTGATTTTGAAAAATTCTGAAATTAAAGGGATATAGTCTTTCTTTAACAGAAGTCAAGGCCAAAAGACAGTAACATCTAATGATGCTTTAAAGGTAACATTTTGGAGTTCATCCCCAAAGACAGGCTAGGCAATCCCAAAGAAATCTATGCAACTTCGATTAGTCATCATTGTTTTTCATTTCATATTTTTTGATTAACTTTTTTCATGCAAAGCTGAAAAGCACTAAACAGAATGAAAGGCAAGTTTGTAATTAGACTAGATTGCCCAAGGCAAGAGAAAGAGACAGACAAATCCTGTAATTGAGCTCCTAAGTAACATCCTCCACATGATATTTTCTTCATGCATTTTTTAATCAGGTTTTAAGGTTTTGCATGTATACATTGAAATGAGTAAGTATTTCTGTTAGGAAAATATATTATTTTACTTCAGGGCCTTCGTTTTCCCTTAAACACACCATTTCCTTCATATTCTAAAACATATAATACATAGAAATGTATGGTGGGGTAGAGAGGAAAGGAAAAAATATCATGAAAGAGAAATATTTGATGAAACTAACATATATAAATATAGCACTTTCAAAACATTATGCACTAGGTACATATACTATACTATGGACCAAAACATATCCACTGAGAGAGAATAAAACTAAGTGCTATATGTTTATTATGTGGAAAATAATGTAACTTATATAGAGAAACGTCATATGCAAAAAAAATACACCTGAATTTGGCAATTTTTTTCATGTTTTCTTAGCAGTCAAAGTAGAAAAATATAGACTGACTGCATCACAGAATAGTTAAATAAGTGTAACCAAAACAGTATTAGTGAGTGGATCTTTGTCAATCTGGAGTAGGGTTTCCTGTGTATGACACAGCTCTCTGTCTTTGGAACATCAGCATTTCTCATCAATAAAAGAATAAGCTTAGTATAGTAGAACAATTAATAAATTGGAAGGAGTAGCTAAGATGGTAAAATAACGAATAAAATTCAGAGTGACTCAACAGGCTAGAAGTATAGGCCAAAACTAACAAGATACAATTTTATAAACATAATAGTACAGCTCTACATCAGGATCAAAAAGTTGGGGCGAAATTAGAAAATGGTATAAAATCAGGAGCCAAGGTCCACATGAGGAAAAGTCCCAAACAAAGAATTAGAGAATATCTTTAGCTTAAATCAATCTCCACTATAGTCCTGTTTTCTCATTGGATAGTTTAAATGAGATCACATGATGCCAAATCTTAGCCATGCAGACCCAGGTCTTGTGAGCCCACACACAATGTCATTTCAGGTCACATGGTATAGTGGATCCACTATTTTCATTACTATCCAAACCAAGGGCATAACACTAAGAACAGGTTCAGGGCTCACCTTTAAAGGAACAGAGGAAAGTCAGAAAGCATTTTTAGAGCATCTACTTATATATCCAGTAGCAGGCTCTAGAGACACTCCAGTGACTCCATAGTATCTGCCCTCAAAGAGCTCTCAATCTAGAAACAAATTATAGGATAGTTCACCTAGAAGAAGGTGGCCCGTGTGTCGACCCATGCACTATGCCAGTGAGAAGTGATTGTCTTTATCACCCTTACATGTACCTGAGCACTGCTTCATTGTATGTACTCAGTATTTTTTTGAATAAGTGATACATTTAACTGGAAAACAAACTTAAGGAAAACAAGAACATCCTACGTATTTTGAAATTCTAATGTAAGAAGGAAGACACATATTTGTAACTTCAGAAAGCAGAACAGAGGCAAAAAATTTGAGGGGACAAGAGGCAGATTTGAGTTTTCCAAAGAAAGAAAACATTCTAATCATCAGTGCTGCTGAAATAGAAAGGACTAGCTTGAGAACTAGAGAGTGCCCAAGCACTGAGAGTGTTCACAAGGCTCTATGGGATGGTAGGGGTGTATAGATGGAATTCTTACACTGGGCAATAGTCCACTGGAAGCTGGAACATATGGGGGGAAAAATACTTTCCATGCTAGAGATGCCCATCAGATCAGGCTATCTTCCTGAAAGCTAACGCCAGTATTGTAAAGTCTGGGATACTAGGTGCTGGTCAATTATATTGGACAATAGAATTTGGTTTAAACAGTTAAAAAAAGAAAAATCAAGAGGGAAGACGCATTTTAAAAATGATCTCAAGTGAAAATTGATAGAGGTTAAGAGTCAAAAATTTGGGAAGGAGGCATCACAAGACCAGAAACCAGAGGTGAGGGTAGAAACAATTAACGTAGTCATTAAAGAAGCTATAGAGAAAAGTAACGTATCTGGAGGCACAGAACTGGGGTGGGGATATGGAGATTAGGGGTCTGCCATTGTAAAAAAGAAATACCCTTTCCTGTCAAATCTACCTAGTAAAACCAAATATAGAAAAAACCCTTAGGAACCAACCCTAGAAATAATTAATTTAACAGCAGTTAACAATCCCACAAAGGAATGGACCCCTCCCAAAGAGAAGACTGTATCGGTACAATTTCTGCACTGGCAAGAGGCAGTAGCTCTTCTGCCCGCCTGTGCTCATGCCAGTGTTTCTCTTCACCAACCTTCCCCCTTCACAAAGCAGCGGAGCAGCTCTCATCCTAAGACTGCCCGCCTGGGTCTAGGCAGGTGTTTCTTTACACAAGCCTGTCCCTTTCAGGGGCAGCTCTTCCTGCCCACTTAGTCTGTACAAGCATCTTTTACTTCCCTTCCCTGTTTATCATAAGCCTGCCCTTTTTGATGTAACTAAATGTCTCTGCTTCGTGGGGAACTCACCTGGGGAAACACCATGTGGCGCTGAAAGGGGAGCTCTGATGAAACTTTTCTCAGACTTAACTCAAGGACCCTGCTCTCTGAACCCAGCACCTCTCAAACCAACATCAATAATGATGAGTCCATGAAACAAGCAGCATCTGGAATTGGGACAGAGACGCACAGCTCTGTCTTCATGCATTATGACGTGATTGTTCCTAAAGTCTTTGGTTACACCATGGAAGACTGAATTGAAAATTATTCCATAATCTGTCAAATGCATAAATGGAATTTTTCTCAGTATACTTGTAGAGGAGTGTCATTGTTTAATATGTAATAATTTATGCAATAATGCCCAGATATAAGAGATATAAGGCAGGTCCCCCAGACAGCATCTTCCCTATGGCTACCTTGAATAAAATGAATCACAGCAAGTTTACCTGAGACCAGAGTGAAAAGTATATCTTTGCCTTCATTATGGGCTGGCCTCAAAGCCCTAATGTCCAGACACCTCATGTTGAATCAACCTAAAGAAAAATACTGGTAACAGCAGTGCTGGTACTCAGTCATGGTTAACGCCATGAAAATGGTATATGCATGTCCAAAATTTAATAAATACTGTTCTATAACATCACAAACTTTTTTGCTGTAAGACCAATTCATTTTATCATATTTACCTGGGTCTGGGAATCCTAATCTTAACCTCCTTTGTGTATCTCTATTCAAATATCACAAGTCATGGTATCTTTTATTGAGATATTTGCCTACATAAAGAAGACAAAATCTCTAAGACCCTTAAAAAAAATTTGAAGAGTAGATATAAATTATCCCTTCAGGAAATATGTGGACCTGTACTCTTCTAAAGGTTATAATTTTTTTCCTTATTAAAATAAAAATAAAATATAAATTAAAAAATAAAAATATAAATAAATATAAATATAAAAATAAAAAGCTAAAACTTTTTCTTTCTAAAATGCTTAAATGAGATCCAGGGTTTGTGAGCATCTGAGACTCTATAGGATCTTTATCTGGTACCCTGCTCTTTAATGTGTATTATGTCAAGGACACTGATTATACTATAAAATATATTTTTTTTTAATATTTTAGTTACAGGACAGGGAGGCACCCCCAAATCCCCAAACTTGCCCGTTTTAAATTGATTCTGCCATCTGCCACATCAAGACAAAACACACTCCAGTGCGTAAGACCTTCAACGGAAAGGTACTTTTATATAATTAGTGTGCAATATAGAAAAGGGGAAGAATACAGTTTCCAAATAAAGAACCCAAAGTTACCCATCCCCTCAAGGGTAAATGTCCAGGCAAACAGGGTTGGCCCAAAGCAGATCCTCTGAGGCCTGAAAGCCTGCTACAAGTCTAAAGGAACTTCTGGTGGGAACCCATAAAAAAGGGTCAGAAATAGCCAGACAAGTCTAGGAGGAAAAGAGCAAAATCAAAATCAAGATAAAAGCTGCCATTGTTAACCTCCACACGGGTCTCTCACTCACATCGATTTCAACCAGTCCAGGGCCAAGAAGCAAGTGCAGCTTCTTCACGTGTCTCTCCGCTCCACGTGCCTCCTCCAGGGCTCCTTCTCACTCGTCATCCATCTTCCTTCCCCTCCCCAGCCTCCTCTCCAGATTCTTCTCCTCCCCACTCTGCTCCACCCTCCCTTGGGTGGGGCCAGAAACCCAGAACTTCCCCTTTTCCTGGGGACCACCCCGTTACATTTTGTCTGTAAAAAATTTATTCTTTACAAGCCCTTGGAAATCCTCTGTATATGTTAATATTGATCATTCAGTGAGAAGTCACTATGGATCAGATACTGTATTTTGCATTTTTCTCCTTATACCAATCTCATTTAAGAAATAAGAAAATTGATATTTAAAAAGAACAACTTGCCAAGTTTTCAAATGGTTACATAGTATTCAAACTCAATTTCATCTGGTGCTACTAACACTATATTTTTTTATTTTTTTAATGAAGCACCGTTGTCTTACATCCTTGTTATATTTTGACAATATAGGATTTCTCCCCTAAGGTGAGAGAGCTATGGCCACCATACCTCTCCCACAACCAAAGCACCCATGGTCCTCCACCACAGTCCTAATTCCTAATGATTATACCCATTGCTGCTTTATCTCTGGGCCTATTGACTAGAATAATGGTCAAAAGAACAATCCTGAGTGTTCTACCCAGAGTTGCCTGTAGAAGCAAAATCAAAGGTTTAACACAAAAAGGAAGTAAAACTGTGAAAAATCCATTTCCAAAATTAACAAATAGAGAAAGCCTGAAAACCACATACCCCAGGGCTCCATTTTGTCTTCAAGAAAAACCAGGATCTAACTTTTCACTCAGAAGTTTCCATCCCAGGCCACTTCAGCTGCACAACATTTCAATTCTATTATTTAAGGAATGGTTTGAAATATTCCCCAATTCCAGCCAACACCTCCCAAAGCACATTTCCACAGTGTGTAAGTGCACAGCCAAATAGCCAGCCCTGTTACAAACACAGGTAAGAGTAGCTGGGCCAACGGAAGAGGTTACATTTGTTTGGTAACTTCCTCCAGGCTATGAGAGCTGAGGCCGGGAGAAGCTAAAAAGAAAGTGCTTCTTGACATTTGCAGTAAACTAAGCAGAATAGCAAAGAGCACAGCCCAGGGCCAGGAACAAACAACAAGGCAGGAATAGTGAGGCCCCCCTGAATGTTCAAGCTGCTCACAGAGTCACACATTAACATGCTTTCCAAAGCCACCACTACACCTTGAGTGCATAGCCCCTGCGAGCAAATGCCAGAACCCAGCCCAGCAAGTCTCATCCCCATCTACAATCCACTCTCAGTCCTACCTCTAATTGTTTGAGTAAACATGATGAAAAATAAATGCGGCTGTACTTAAGCTGACAAAACCCTCACAACTTTCTCTCTCCAGAGGGCGTCTGACTAGTTGACTCTACCTTCCTACTAACCCTATTTGCCACAAGTTGTTATATTAAATTCAGCCTCCAAACCACTGAGGCTCTCATCCACAATCCATTTTTCATTTAACTTCCAAACGTTAGGATAAACAGAAACCTCATCAGTAAGCATTGTGACAGTTATCTTTTTAACTGTCGTTTATATAAGCCCATATGCATCCCTTTCTAAACTACACTCCAATGTATCAGTTTTTCAAATATAAACATATTTAGCAGAATTGTCATTTCCTCATATGTATATTCATTTGTGAGTGACTCACTTCATACATCTTCATAAACCTGAGAAACTATCTTTTGAGTTATTCACAGATTCAGGCGATGATGCCAGCGGAGTTCAAAGCTGACTGTGTGTGCAGGGTCAGCCCTGGGAAAAGTAACCGAATGTCATAGCTCTGGGATCATTTTAATCTGTCTTTGGGTACAAGAAATGTCACAAAAGTTCACCTGAAATGAAATTATCCTTTTCTCTTAGCTTGTTTTGTACCACATAATCCTCTAACTCTTTATTAAACATTATCTTTCCATCTGCTCTAGTGAATGATCAGCACCTTGTGGACCAACTCCAGGCTGATTGGTTTTTATGGGCAACATGATCTCAGTTTTATGCACATCCTCAGGATTATCTCAAGGACAAAGAGGATGAACCATCCATTAGCTATAATAAGCAACTACACATCTCAAGGTAGCTACAGCATATATTTGATTTCAAAAGAAAAGGTTGAATTAAAATAAGTCTGTCCAAAAATGTCTTAACCTCCAAGACATAGAAATAGCATTTTCTGTTCTCCATGCTCTGGTGAGCTGTACTACCAGAAATCACATCTCAGTCCCACTCAATCAGACTTCCCAGCCCTTAAATCTTATTTTAAGATCTGACACTACAGCAGGAAAAAAGATCCTCTTGAAAGCCCTCTTCATGATGATCTGTGGGCAAAGCGTGCGGAATGCACACGTGCACACACGCACACACTTTTTAAAGGAAAATGCATTATTATTGCTTTATGCTGAAAACTTATTCCTTTGGTTACTTTGGAATTACATTCTAAATTTGAAATACATTGCTTTCATTTATCAAACGTCAGTCTTGAAAATTTCATCAAATACCTGCGAGAGCCAATTTATATTGCTAGTCAGTGTTAATTACAAGCATTAGAAAACCACTGCTATTACTTATTTCAAGATTTAATTCAATGTAGAATAATCTACTAGTACCTCATTTGCCCACCTCCTAATTTAAATATAAACATTATTGGAAAAGTCTTTGCTTGCTTTATTTTCAAAAGTATTCATAGTCAATACTCATCTCTCTTTACACCATTGTTTTATTGATAAGCTCAGTTTGCTTTTTTTTGGCTGACTTTTCAAACAAAGGTGCTCGCTTTTTCTGTTACTCTAAAGGTGTATGATCTTGTAATAATAACACTTATGGTGGCATCTGATCACACTGTATATATTTATGACAAGACATATCTGGCCACATGTCTCCACAGCTTTCTGATCTCATTGATGAGAGCTGTCAGGCTGCTTTCTTGCAACTTGCATGTCAAGGTAATTAAAAACTAGCTTTTTTAGCAGTTTGAACTTTGTTTTGCAGTGAATTGGAAATAGCACATGCTCTAGAAAGAGAGAAGGTACCAGTCACCTGCTAGGCTTTATGCAAAGAAAGGTGTGAAAAGCAGGTACATGAGTTAATCGTGTACCCAGTGAGGGCTTTCAAGTGCTGTATGTTTCTTTATTCATTACTCTGCTTAAGAAAAGAATGTTGAAGTGAGAACTGAGTGTTGCCTTCAAATTATAGTTTAGGCTCTTACTTAACAGGTCGAAGACAAGATGAAGAACCAGACAGTCTTGCTGAAACGGACACCTGCTGTCCAAGAGAATGCACAGCCAGGAGAGGTGGCCTCTGGGAAAAGAAAAGAAGGTCTAGAGGAAAGCAGGAGAATTAATTTTCAGAGGGCTTTCCTTTGTTCCATTTGATGCTTATATTTTATATATATGCTTACATTTTACCTCGTGCTTATATTACTTTCACAAATAAACACACATACATACCTATTTAGCAATGACTAAATAGTGTGTGCCCCCTCTAAGCACTGTGACAACTTACTTTGATTCAAAAAGTCTTCCAGAGAGCCAGCCCCTCACTTCTTTTCCTCCTGACCCCTTATAAGGACCCCTTTTCTCTCTGTGTCACTTGAACCAGTGTCCTTAGATTATCACCCTGTCAAAGCAAGTTTACAAGAAGCTAACTTATTGTATATTAATGAAGGATACTTTCATACACATACATAAAAAGCAAAGTCAGATTAAAAGGGACTGTTCAAAACCATTGTAAGAGTACTAGAAACAAATTTCCCTAAATTAACCCACAGGTTGGGGTAGATGTCTATGTATGGTCTGGTAAGGGGAAAGAGATCTAGGCAGGTAGGAAGAGAACTAAGATCACAACAGGAGGGTTATCTAGTATATGGGGTGACAGAGAAGGGCCCACAGGGGCTGCAGCAAGACCAGACAGAGCACATCTTGGGCAGAATGCTGAGACAATGGGAGCCTTGCACCCCTTCTGACTGCCGGTTTCTGCTTGAGCCCTGGTACCAGATATATGTAAAACATGACCCCTGGTTATCTTTGACATGTACCAATTCCACCTGGCAGGACCCTGGGCTGGGTAGATAGGTTCTGCAGGAGTCTCAGAATGCTCTCCATGAGATAGCTCTAACCTTCCTTGGCTGCCTGAATTCACTCCTTTCTGCCTTCTCAATGCCCTGAGTTTCTCCATCTATTCACACATACACTCATTAGAACAAAAGATTGCCTACTTGAGAATTAAATGCTTCACCTTTAGATGGTTATTAAGGTCAAACTCATTAATCTTCTTCTGTTTGCTGTTTTCTGCAGTATGATTACATGGCACCAACCAGTGAAATTGCTGGCTAGAGGTTATGTTATGCTGCCATGGCCACTCTGCTTGCTCATGTGGTTCTGCAGGGACCACTATCCCCCGCTACTAAATAATCCATGGAAGCATCTGCCTGAAGACATCTGCTTTTGTGTCCAAATGGGAAATTATGACTTTAAAAATTAAGCATGATTGGGTTTTTTCAAAATGAAAACATCTTTATTGCTTTTGTAGATTTTAAGTAACAAACACCTACTGGAAAAAATTCTAACATGGAGAACTATAAATGAAAAACCTCTTTGCATTCTTCCCTGACTGAGATACCCACTGTTGGTAGTTTGGTGTACAGATTTAGATATATTAGTTGTGGACAAATAATGAAGCATAGTGTACATGCTATGTGACAAAATCTAACTCATGCTAGCTAAAAAGTATCTAATAACAAAAATCTATTTCAGTCATAACTTGACCCAGGGGCTCAAATAATATCACCAGAACTTGGTTTCTATCTCACCTTTGCTGGTCTCCATATTATTATTACTCTTGTGCGTCTTGTGGCGTTTTCCCAGTAGCTCCAGGCTCACTAGTCCTTGGGTTAAATTCTAGCAACAAAAGGAAAAGAATTTCTTGCTATTTCCTGTACAAGTGTGTATTAGACCAGCAAGACTCAAATATTCATCTCCATACCAGTCAATGTCTCCAGGAAAGTAAGATACTCTTATTGACCAAACTTGAGTACTACATGTACCCCTGGAGCTGGCTGTGAAATTGAAACCAAAGACAGCCCGCAACCCCCAACCCCCAACCCTTGAGGCTCTGGCGCTTGGCCCCAAAGCTGTGCTTGCAGGTAGCACAAGCAGCAGTAGGCCGTGGGCATTTTACTACCCACCACCAGTGGCCCCACTGGGGCTCAGGCTGCAGGCAGAGGTCAGCAGTGGCGCTGGACAGCAGTGGTTCCCCTACTACGTTGCCCCAGGGCAAGCAGCCCCTCAGGCCCACAGGACCAGGTCCAGTGCTGTGGCTGCCTCCAGCTTCAGACAGTAGAGAGGCCTGTGGCTATGGTGCCTGGATGTGGACTGGATCAGGTGTGAGCTATGATCTGATTGGTGCTATGGTCCATTCAGACTAGTTTGTGGGGGACTCTCACACACACAGACTCCTGCACTCTCGGAGATTTGCTCTGGCTCTGACTTGCTTGGACTGGCTTGGACCCTCGCACTCTCTGAGGCACTCAGACACTCACTGGACCCTCTTACTTGCTTGGATTGATTCAGACTCACCTGATTGGCTTGAACTCACTAGCTTGGACTGGATCTTGCTCTCTCGGACTGGATGCTCTCAGCTGCATCCAGCAGCTGACCTCTGAATGGAGAAGCGGAAAAGCTTTGCAGAGAAGCCAAAGAGCTTTGCAGAGGCTGGGGGCCATGTTCTGCTTCCGGCCTGCCTCTGACATCACCTGAAAGAAGCATCAGGCCTTGGGCCAGGTGTCTCAAAGAGCTATTTCTTATTGGTGTGGGCCAACAATTCACAAAGAGCTGTGGCACTGGTGACCAGTAGTGACTGGCACTAACTGGCCATTGCTGTCCAGCACCATTGACAGGCGACAGGCACTCCGTGTCTGGGTCACCGTTAATAACTGTTAATTGTCTGGTGGCATCGCCTCCCAGTGCTGCTGCTGCCTCCATTGCTGTCTGGCCCAGCATCGGGTCCTGTCCATCCTGACCTTCACACTGCTGCTGCGGGCTGCTGCAATGTCATCTCAGCAACCCCACCTGTGAGCACCTCCAGCTGCGATGAATTGGATCCTGGCCCGCTCACTCTTTCACCAGCATATCAAAAGCTCCACACCTTCGTTGAAGGTACAGTGCCATCTTGGATGAGTGGCTTTTGTTCAGGACTTTTGGACACCCTGGACACTATTGGGGGTGAGTTGACCAGCCACTTTTGGCCTAAAGGACTCCTTGTTTCTCCTGTTAAATAAACCCCTTTGTTGTTCCCTCACCCTGAGTGTTCTTGCAAAAGTGTGTACAGGTTAAGAGCCCACAGACAGTGACCTGTACTCCATCTGGCCACTGTTCTTTTGAGTAGTCATAGCCCTGTGTAGACTAAGTGAGAAAAGGTGGTCAGGCTTTTTCGCCCTGTCACCATTAGAGGTAATGCTAGGCACCTGAAGAGGGGCGTGGCGTAGCATGGTGTGGCATGGTGTGATGTGCGCGTGCTCGAGGCAGAGACTTGTAAAGCACAGGAAGAAGGGTGCGGCAGCTGAGTGTGGAGCAGAGGACTGTTGGGGTGCAGCAGAGAGATACCAGAGAGGACACCAGCGTGCCCTGAGAGAGTGAAGATTTGCTGGGGGCTGGGAGGCCTGTCAGCATCCCGCCCACCCCACCCCACCCCACCACCACCACCACATTGCCTGCCTTGTACCTGGTTGCCTCTCTGCAAGAAACCAATAAAAAGCCTAAAAAGCTACCAAGGTGAGGGCTCCAGGACTCCTCCTTTAGACCCGTCTGTGCAGCTCCTTGGAGAACCTGTGCTCCTGGTGTCTTTCCTGCCACAGCACCCTGTTTCAAAATTAGCTCCTGTCTAAACCCATGGATGAGGGGGGATGCCTCCAGAAAACCAAGGCGTGTTGACAGAAGATTGCTGTTCAGAAAAGCAACGATGCCGCCAATATATTTGCTTCTTTCAGCATTGGCATCAGGGTCAGTTATGTAATTTGTGGGGCTCAGTTCAAAATGAAAGCGCAGGACTCCTTGTTTAAAAAGCAATTTAATAGTGTCATTAATGGCACTAAAATATTAAGCTCATTTCATTCTTCTGCAGTCTCTCCTTCAACTTGTCTGGTTTTTGCTATGTAATGTTATCCTAAGTAAGGAAAAATTAAAAAAATCATTAGCATGAGTTTTACCATTCATCTTCATATGTTTTAAATGCAAATATAAAGCTTTTAATGCATATATGGATCATCAAAATTGCATGATTTGTATTTGTAGCTAGTATCTGCATATGTATTTTATACTTAGCAAAACAGTGGAAACTAACTCAGCTGTTTTAATTTCACCTTAATCAACTTCTAATTGATCTGTGCACCTTCAACATTTTCTACCTTCAGGTTACCGTTGAGCTAGGAAAGACTTAAAGGAAGAGTAATTATGTATTGCTCATCTTTCCCTTTATTTCTATGTCGTCATTTTCAACATAAGTGGCTGGCAAATGAGCAGAAGTAATACAAGTATGAAAAGATATCACAGGGTTTCTTGCACATTCATACTTTTAGAACACAATTACCTCCTTCCTACATTCAAAGCACATTCTGGTTTGCATGGAAAGCATGGTATCTTGATTCTGCCTGGGAACGCACTTGCTCATTCAGAAGTGGAATTCCCTCACCTGTACACAATTCGAGTCTAAATGAACTCCCACCCATCGTGGGTTAACTGGAATTCTGTGCTCAGGGGCATCAAGAAACACACCATACCTGTATCTTCTCTGCTTATGCACGTTCCCCATTGTCTCATCAAATTTCGCTTACAAAACACAAATTCAAAAATAAAGTTCTTAATTTCAAGACTGCCATAGCTGAGTATTACCCCAAGTTCAGGGTTTACGTGCACACAGGGTTTTGTGCACCCACACTGCTCACAAGTTAATGAAGCTGGCTTGGGTCTCAAAAAGCAGAATGAGACTATTTAAATCACCAAAAGTGATTGAAAGGTACTGCAAAAAGAGTAAGATGTGGTTAAGGAAACCCAGTACTCAGAAAGAATGCAAGGTTCCAGAGAGAGTGGTAGAAAGAGTTACTGGGAAAAAAAAATAGAAACCAAAGATCCACCCTGAAATTTATGTCACTCAAACTTGTTACACAAATAAAATTCACTCATTTTAATGGCTATGTAGTATTCCATTATGTTATTACACATTATTTCAACAGTTCTGTGTTAGCTCCTCTTCCGATTTTTTAATTAGACTTTTGTGAATATTTTTGACAAATTTTGTGACTATTTCCTTAATATAAATTTCCAGGAGTAGAATTGCTGAGTCAAATACATTTTAAATTTTAATACATATCACCAGATTGCCTGTCAAAATGGAATAACAGTAGAAGTGTGTGAGAAAACCTGTGTCCCAATACCCAACACTGGATATTACTGTTATTTTTCATATTTGCCAGTATAAACAATGAAAAGTATCATTGTATATTTCTTGAATCATGACCAAAGATAAGCAATCTTTCAACCTTTCATACTTATTGTTAAATTTTGTTTTTAACACTTCTTAACATTCAGATTCTACTTTCAGACCCTCTGACATTCTATGACAGATGAAAGAAAATTAATGAATTGAAGCAACCTTAAACGAGAGATAATAACATCATCGATGTATTAAGTGCTTACTACATCACAATCATTCTATATACTTTATATTTTTAAATCCTAACACTTTCATTGAATCTTAAAAATCAGAAAGACAATTATTATGCCCATTTTAGAGAGGAGAAAACAGAGGTTTAGAAAGTTTAAGGAACAGTTAAGTAGAAAAACAAGGACTATTGGATCATGGATTTTTGTGAAACCAAAATCCACACACTGGAAATTCAGCTATACAACTGTATGCTCCTAAAATCAATCTGATGCTTCTAATTTTCATATTAAAATGGCAAAATATCCTGCGTATGGATGAATTAGAGCATAAAATGATCCTTAGCCACAGAATAACATTGTTTAATACCTGGGGATATTAACCAAGAGGAAGAATGTTACCTAAACTCTGTCTGGCTAGGAGCTGAAAGGCAACTAGGAAAACTGAGTGTGCATCACTCATCTTGAAGCCTCATAAAAAAGGGGAAATTGTATTTGCAAGTCCAATTTCTGAATGTTTGAGGAAGCCTCGCAGGAACACTGCAGTGAGGAGTTAAAATGAGGACCCTGAGAGGGGATGCGGATAATATAATGTGTGGGGCTCTCCACTGCAGGGTATGTAAATACTTTATACACTAATTCAATTACATTTTCAGATTATGCAGGAAGACTGATTTAAGCAACAGCCGGTACCACTGTCCTATCACCCATGCATACATGCAGGAGAAGAGTTAAGAGAGCTGGGTCGACCTTAACTCTGTATTCCTTGACTTTTATGGGTTTAAGTTAGAACTTTAATGTTTTATTAATGTCGAATTTTTGGAGTCAGTATTCAAAATGTTTCAGGCAGAGATATGATGGTTCTCAAAAACCTAGAATCTGTTCACACCAGCAGGTAGTAAAAAAAAATTCATTATTTTAGACAAATTATGAACCACTCAGAACTCAGTGAAATTATGTTTGCATACGTTAACTCCACAAAGAGTGAAAATATTTAACTTGCAATTACAATTATTGATAAATGCAAGGAATATCTACATAATTATTAGCTTTTGAAACTCCTTTTTCCAATATATAGCTAAGTACATTTTTAAATTGATCATCTTCAGGGAAAAGGCAATAAGGAACCTAAATAGATTTGCTCAAAGCACCAAAAAAATGATACAACCTTTGTAAGTGCCTCAAAGAGTCAAATTCTAGAGTGTCTTTCAAATTTTTTTGTATCTTGCACTGATTTGTGCAAGAATTCCCTTCCAAAACCTTAAGGCCCTGGTTGTATGTGGATTTTCTAAAAGGAAATTCAAAGATGACCTAAGGTTGCAACTTCCAGTAATAAAAACTTTTCTATTAGACTGGTTCTCTTCTATTTCAAAAGGATTGGCCTTTGGGAAAAAAGTAAGATTTATGTGATGTATTTTTGAGGAAGCAGGGAAGAGCTGCAAAGAGGGTTAATTTCAGGGTGGTTGTTTTTTGGTTTTTTTTTTTTTTGCAATTGAATAAATCAGTATATATGATCGCTTATATTTTCCTTGAAAATATTATTTAGCAACATATTTTCCTTGTGAAAGACCAAGAATCAATGTGCTGTGAAAATTTTAATCAAGTTGCTACCATTAATGAGTGTTAACACTTTTTCTCAGTGTTACTTCTGCTTTTGCCACAATTTGTAAGACTTGCTTTACCTCTTTCCCAGTTCATTTGCAATACTCACAGGTTTTTATTGGGGAGATTTTTATTTTTGTGGAAACTGAAGATTTTGAGTTGCATATTTTCACATTCATAAATGCCTTGAATATAAAAAATAAAGTAAAAAGAAATTTGAACTGGACAAAAACACTGCTTATGAAACAATTCCTCAGGAATAATCATCTCATCTAAAGCAACTGTTAGCATAAAGACAAAAGGGACCAAATTCTGTCCTTGGATGTGCACACACAGCTCCTATTAGTTTTTGAAAACAGCTACGTGAGTGTAGCCAAGGACAGTGTTTAGCCCAATTTGGTCTAATTTATCGAGACCACTGCAGCCCTGAAAGATAAAGACAGATTATAAGACATTTTACATGTCAGTATGGGAACATGCTTTGTGTTTTTTCTGGTCCCAAGGGTTTTCTTCATCAGGCCAAATGTCAGTGATCACATCTGAGAAGTTTAAAAAGTATATAGATCAAATTTACTTGCATTGTTACTTGCTGTAGTTGGCAGCCCTACCACACTCAGAGGATGCCATTTTTTCTATGTTGGGGGCCAAACTCTCGAAAATTAAATTTACCTAAAAGAAATAGCCTTAGTCATATGCAAATGAAATTAAATGCTAAGACAAAAAAAAAGCACATTGATTTTAAACAGGTTTTTAAAGACCAATCAAAAGATATTGAATTAATATATTTTAGATATTCTTAATGTTCTAATTACAAGATATATTCCAAGAGGGTATATTTTATAGTTAGCTAAATTAAATTTCTTTCAGATATGCTTATATTATATACATAGTAGTCTACAGTGGTCATTTATTCTAGAAAGGAGCTGTAAGTCACTGGGCTGGCTTTGGTTAAGTCAATACTTAGAAGGTTGGTGCCAAATTGCTTCCTCAGTGCACTTTTACAACTGTTGACTATCCAATGACCCTTCCTTATCATACATTATTATACTGCAACACTGTGATGAAACAATTCACTTCCTTTTACATTCATTGACATTTTATACAAAAACAAAAGAGTTTGGCAAATTCCTTTGTAAATACAAATCAAACCACACAATACCAAATGTGTTCTATTTTCCAAAGGTTATTGCAGCTAGTTGGTATGCAGGGATGTTTGCTCTCATTGTGGACACTTATTTGACACCTGAATTCTCTGCACTTGAGGATGTTTCTTGCCTGATGCACATGTCTGGGAACCTGATCCAGTGCATTTTACATAAGTAAAATTCCTATTGATGTCAACAAAATGTTCAATATTAGCATAAGATGCAGTACTAAGGCCATCCCAGAATTTCTCAGGACATTTCAAGTTCAGATTATTGGAGAAAAAGAGGTTTAGTGATAATTTATGAACATTTATGAAATGTGAACTATTTAATGCAAATGTTTTACCACTTTTTTAGAGAAAAAATTTCAGATACCATGAATTTGGCCTACTGAGTACAATGTGTATTTCTGTATGTGTGTATGTATGTATAGGAAAGGAAGTATTTGTGTGTGCATCATACAGTACACTATTTTTTCAGATCTTTCAGATTTAATCCACAGCAATATATCTATAAATGGTTTAGTGAGTTTTAAAAAAATTAAAATGTTGAGTCTTTTGGCCGAAATAAGGCAACTGAGTATGGCTTTCAATTGCTCATACTAGGCTTCACTCTTTTCTGGAAACAATAATGAATTTAATGTGCCTATAAAATGCCAGGTGAGCAGTGGGTTAATATTGATGATGGTAGCATGGAAGAAGTAGGTACAGTAAGAATATCAATGTATGCCTTTCCTTCTTTCCTTAAGAGAAGTCACAACCAAGAACATCCTTTATTTTTTATTTCCTTCTCCCTTAATTTACAAAAGTTAGCTGGAAAAAAATATGTCCTCAGCATTTAAGGTTGAAGATGGTCACCTATATCATGGATAAGTACAAGATAATGGTCTGTGGGATGTACATCTTGTGAAATAGGAACCAAGGTCAATGCTGATAAAACACAGGGAGTTTCAGACATCAAAAACAAGAAGTCAGACACAGCTCAGGCAGCAAAACGTTAACAATCAAAGTCAAACCAAGAAAGGTTGGAAGTCAAAAAAACCTGGCTGTCTATGAAGAAGCATGGTGTTCGATTTCTATGATATCAGCATCATCCCAAAGGACTGTTTCTTTGCTGAAATCTTCTGCTCTTTGCTGGACTTGGGTAGCCCAGAGGCAGAAGAGTGAAAGGAGTGAAAGACTCCCCTTCTATGTGCTAATGTCACCTGGAGATTCTGTCAGTGTCACATCAGTGAGTTGAGCATTTCAGAACTCTAAACCAGTCCTCTCATGTATCATGTAGAAGACAGAGTGGATTTCAGTGGGCAAATCCCACTGAAGAACTATGGAAACCTGGAATTTTTCTTGGTTAGCTCTGTGGCTTGGGATCAATGTTCTGCATAGTTTTGTCAATTTCTTATTCTGTATATTGAAGTTAACAATAAATGTATCAAAGTGCTATTGTTGAGCTTTGGGGGGAGAGTTTGGGTATATACAAAAATAATAATAACAGCATTAATAGCTTGCATCTATTGAACCAAGAGCATGTTTTAGGTCATACAGTAGGTATCTGGCATATGGTTTCTTATGTTTAAAAATTCTAGGAAGTGGGTTTATTATCACAATCACACAGATTTAAAAAAATTAAGTTTCATAAAAAGGAAGAAAGCTGTCCAATTTCATACAGCAACCAATTCAAGGTAGAATAGATTTTCCTTTGTAAAAGCTGGACTCCAGGTTTTTTGCTTATTAGATCTGAGGGTAATGCGCACCTAAGGTCACATCTTCATCAAGAAGCATGCTCCTTTTAGCTTGTGTGTCTGCCTTTTCTTACAGTCATCAGAAAGATTCCTGGCTATAAAAATATGAGTTTGCCTGTTGCCTTTTTTCAGTATCCTAATAGCAACATGTTTTCTGCTCCCTATAATTTAGGTGTTGTATATTTCTTTTCATTTTGTTTTTGCTTTAAAAAAAAAAAAAAGAAGAAGCAAAAGAAGAAGAAGAAGAGATGGAGAAACACTCACAACGCGCTCATACCCATAAATGAAGCCGAATTGAATTGGTTATAAATGGCCTCTTGAGCATTGTTTTTATTCACTAGTGCTGCCCCTAATGACTGACAATTTCCTCATCTTTATTCTAAAACAAGCTTCATGGCATTGGTGTTCTTTGCATTGTATAAAAGAAAGACAAAGTCAGGAATTTGTTTTATTTGATTGTCAAACTGATTTTTTAAAATTGGCAATTTGTATTCACACCTTGCTATTGCTTGGGAACTCATCAGGGACCTCAGTTACACCACATAGAGTGTATAATACAAACCTAAAGCACTATTAACTATTCACTGTGTCACCAGCTATGTCCCCAGCAACCAAAAAACAAGCTGGAAACTAGTTGGTAGAATTTTTAGTCATCCTTGAAACTCTCTCCTAAGACTTACTGTCTCATTTCTTCTTCCTTTATGCCAAACCTTTTGATAAAACTCAATAGTGTTTAGAATAATTTCCCAACCCTACCTACTTAATGTTGGTCTATATCCTCCTGAGTCAAATTGGTTGAGGTCATCACTCCTGTGGAGTCTCCCAGAATTCAAGATAGCTTTTAGAGCAAGAAAGGGACGTGATACAGGGGAATCTCTGAGTACTCTGGTGCATATGAAAAGAGATCTCTGTCACATACACAGACACACAACACACACCCAACATCTCTTCCTTTTTCCATCTTACTTCTTTGTTCACCAAAATATACAGCAATAAGAACAAGCTCCAAGAGCACAAGGACCGTGGCATGCTTTAGTTACCACCTGGTTCCTGATGCATACAATAGTGCCTAAAGATCTGATAGATGTTTCATAAACTCTTATTGAATAAATGAAATGTCATCTGAATATGGAGAAGTTTAATTATCAAAAAAATCACAATTTTTCTATTTCTCATGATAACAAAATCATGTGATTAGTATAATTACAGCAGGTTCACACTGTCTCCCCTCCTCTATAGCTAAAAATCACTCTCTAAAAGTTTCAAGTCATAAAACCAGATTTTCTGCATATCGAAACATTATTACCCAGTATTTTGGCTACTGAAGACATTTTCCACTTCAGATAAAAGCATGGAAAGTTTAAACAAGTAAGTCTAAATTTTCAAAAAGTAACAAATTATACAGATGGATCACTTCCCAGAAAAAATTATGCCCAGCACTACTGATTAGTTCACAAGATGACATTCTAGTGATTTTTATTTATTATTTAATGTTCTCTAATTTAAAATAGGGACATGTAGACAGAAAGCTCCACCCCAATCCTCAGACTGAGACTATGAGAAAATAACACATCAGTAAACATGATACATTATAAAAGGAACCCTGCAGATGTAACTAAGTTTATTAAGCAGATATCCTTAAAAGAGAGGGGTTACCCTCAATTATTCCAAAATAACCTCATGAGTCCTACAAAGATGAAAGCAGAATTAGAAGAAGAAGTTAGAGAAATTCGGAGTATGAAAAGAATATGACTAGGTACGGTCAAAGAAACTTTGTGTCAATTAACAGGTAAATAGGTTAAAAAAAAGTAGGATATAAATAGATGATAGATAATCTTATACACACACAATGGAATATTATCCAATCTTGAAAAAGAAAGAATTCCTGTCATTTGCTGCCACTTGGATGAAACCAGAGGGCATGGCAAGTGAAATAAGCAAGACAGAGAAAGACAAACACAGCATAATATTTCTTATATGTTAAAACTGAAAAAAAATAGTCTAATCCTAGAAACAAAGAAACAGAGAGTAGAAACGTGGTTGTGAGAGGCTAGGAAAAGAAGGAATTTCGGAGAGAGGAATTTCAGGTTGGTAGAAAGGTACCAACTTTCAGTTACAAGCCACATAAGGTGTGGACCTAATGTATATGTTGATTACATGTTGATTACAGTTAATAATACTGTACTATCTGAAATTTATTAGGAGAGTAAAACAAAAAATAAAAGATGAGATGATGGATGTGCTAATTCAATGGGGGTGGGTTCCTTTTACAAAGCATGTGTGTATTAAATAATCACACTGCATGCTTTAAAACCTTGTGATTTTATTTGTCATTTATACCTCAGTAAAGCTGGAGTGGGGGAGTGGATGGAAGAATTTGACTCATCAGTGCTGGCATTGCTAGTTTGAAGATGGAAGGACCATATAGAAAGAAATATGGGTGATCATTAGCAGTGTGGCTCCGACTGACAGTCAGTAAGGAAATGGGGGCCACAGTCCTACAACTGCAAGGAATTACATTTAGCCAACAACCCAAATGGCGATTCCTCAGACTGCTAAACATGGAGCTTCCATACGACCCAGCAATCCCACTTTTGGGAATTTACCCAAAGGATACAAAAACACTAATCCAAAAGGATACATGCACCCGTATGTTCATTGCAGCACTGTTCACAATAGCAAAGGTATGGAAGCAACCCAGATGTCCAAAAATAGATGATTGGATCAAGAAGAT
>PVIJ01012730.1:0-48298 GCA_004024925.1 Scalopus aquaticus
CCCCTGCCCCTGCCCCTGCCCCTGCCCCTGCCCCTGCCTCGTAGTTCTCCCTCTACTCGGTTGGTTAGAGTAAGTTGGTCTTTTTTCACTGCACCAGAGGCCCTTTTGTTTGCGTTTGTGGCCATGATGGCTGGAGCTAGAACTGGTGAGAGAAGTTCTGACCCTGTTACAGCTTTTAGAACCTTTGCCCAGTAGCAGCGTCAGCCCTGGGAAGGAATCTCAAGCGGTTTCTCTTCAGTCACATCAAGTAAAGGGTCTGCATTTCCTATCCCCTGTCCCACATCCTCCTGATTGTCAAAGGCCTGGATTTCTGTTCTTGTCGGTATTCTGTCCGTGGGAGTCACGTTGCTATTTGGCCGTGCGTTTGGGGCCATTCCAGAGCGCCATCTGTAACGGAGGGCTTCAGGCAGAGTTGAACAGGCCGTGCTTTTGCCTGTGAGGATGGGTGCTCACCAGACGCCCTCCCGGAGAGCCCTGCCCGGCTCCACTGCACCAGCGCCAGGCACGGGTCTCCTGAGCGGGGATGGCCGGCACTGAGGCGGCCGCAACGTCGTCGTCGTCACCAGTGCTCACAAGGCAGAAGTCGGGAGGTTCTCAGTCTCCTCCGCTCCTGTCCATGAGGACCTCTAAGCCTGTTCCTTTCACTGCAAGGCCCACTGCCCTCCTCAACTGTCAAAATGCACGAGTACACCTCCAGCGCCATGCCCAACACTGACCGCCCTAATCTAGTCTACAAGTCGCTATCGGCCCTCCTCCCGGGGGGGGGGGGGGGGGGGGGGGGGGGGGGGGTGTGTGTGTGTGTGTGTGTGTGTGTGTGTGTGTGTGTGTGTGTGTAGTATGCGCACTACCCTGCTTCATTCTCCCTGCTAAAGCCTTATATTTCTATAAATGACACATGCTGGCATTTTACTACACCCCATATGACCTCCCTTTCCAGAATGCAAGAACAAAGTTAACATCTGCAATCTATTTCTCCAAAGTTTTAGACTACAAGGACATGCAGGTTGGACTTAAATCCTACTGAAATGGTCATCTCTTTCCACTAGAGAAGTTGTACTTGTTTTCCCAGGACACTCTCCTTTCCCCAGCTTTCTCTGACCTGTCCCCCCTCCCCCCTCCCCCAGAGTGCTCCCGCTCAGACATAGGTACCTGGAGAAGTTTCAGGTAATCCTTATCCAGTGAGGGCAAGCAGCTCTTCTTGCCTACAGGCAAAAGGCTGTGCAGTAGTTGCCCCACACCCCCTTATGCGCGGTCTGTCACTATGCTCAGCTGCAGCCCCCAAATACGCATGATGAGCTATTTGAGAAGCAGAGATAGAGACAGATGGCACAGTCACACATTCAGATAACTTTGAGTAAAGTATATTATTAAAAATAAAATGGAACAATTGTTAACAATTATTGTCTGTCTTTTATTTTATTTTGTTAACAATTGCTCTATTTCATTTTTAGTTACTGTTCTTAATCTTTTAATGTTCCAATTTGTGACTTTAACTATACATATGTGTGTGTGTGTATAGTAGAATCATTATAGTAGCATTACTACGGCTTCAGAGGAACTTGTTTTACAGTTAAATAAATAACTAAAACAGGCTTGTTTTAGTTTATTATTAACCTTATCACAGTAGGGCGTGTCGGTATGAGTTGTGGTTGAAGCCCTAAAATAATAGATGTCAACCACTCAAACATTTCAGTGCAACAGTGGGACATAGTAAAAAGCCAAAGCAAAACAAAACAAAATGCTGAGCGATACTAGTGAGTATAACTGGAGGTAAATGGAACTTTTCTTGTCACCTCTAGTCAAGGGAGAAGTGTCAATGGGACCAGTCACAGGTGGAAGAGAAGGACTCAGCTAAACTGTATTTTTCTCTCACAAATTTCTTTGCATAACTATTCAGAGTGGGAGCGGAGACTTATTTGTTCCTGCTGCTTCAGATGCACTGGAGGACAGGCCCTTAGTTATCAGACTTTCTCACACCATGTCCTCCAGACATGTCAGTGTTGCCCAAAACCTCACATTTCATTCAGGATAAAAGCTTTTGTCTCCCCTAGTTCATTCCATTGTGGGTGGGAAGCCAACAGCAGAAAAGGAGATAGAAGGCAATTCTTTCTTCTTTATTCTGTCGGTGTGTCCAGAAGTATACCCTGTTTACTGGCAATAGCTTCTACAGACCCCTCAAGTCTCAGAGCATGCAAAGGGAGAAGGCTGGTGCAGGAAAAAGTATCCCTCAATTGGACCAATCTAGAACTGGTTTCTACAGAGATTGGCAGGTGTCTAAGATTCTTGCTCCCTTGGGTGTTTCTTGATAAATTCTTTGGCAACGTGCTCTCTAGCAGCCCTGTGTCTGTTTGCTCTCAGACCCATACCTTACTCCAACTTCTGTTTCGGTAGAGCTGACTTCTTTGGGTTTGGCCAATTAGAGACATGAATGTGGAATGGAAAGTGGAGGGAGGAAAAAGTCAGGAAGAGCTGTTTCTCCCCACCTTACTTCACATCTGGTAGTCTCACTAGCAGTTGTTTGGCTTCCTCAGAAGTTCAGCCACTACTCTGATTCCATCTTCTTTCCAGTGACCCCAGACGATGGCTTCCAGTCACTCCACCTCTCACTTTATCCCTCCAACCCAAGGATGCAGAAGTTCCCTGCTCTTGCCAATCCCTAGATTATCTCGCCATTCCCTGTCTGGCTCTCAGCTTCTCTGTCACCTGTATAAACAATTTTGTGCAGTAAGTTTCCTCTGCTATAAAAACTTGTAGATGTTTGTATTTTCCTGACAATACACAACACACACACACACACACACACAATCACACACACAGCTTCTGCCATTGTTGGAGGCCTCGCCTTTAATACCCTGATGAGAGTATACTAGGCAAGTCATTTGCAGCTTCTCCCCCAAACCCTGGTCACTGGGCACACTGAGTAGCATTCTGTTGAGACCCTTTCCCTGCAAATGGCCATGTTGATGGGACCTAAGCTGAACTAACTGCACTTGACCTAGATCCAGTTCTCAGGAAAAACCATCATAGAAACTGTCAGAAGTCCAGTTAGTTCCTGTTTTAGCCTGGGTTTTCCAAAAACAGACTCTAAGACAAAGGCTTCTATATGAGCACTTAATTTGGAAATGTGATCCAAAGGAACAGGAGAAGGGGGTGAGGAATAAGAACTTGGATGCCATATTAGCTTCCTGTTACTCTGTGTTTTAACACTTTGTGTGCCGGTGCCCTTTAAATTTACCAGCCCTTGGGGCCGGCCATTTTCTGTGCCACCACATGAATGGTATAAGCATTCAGTAAAACACACACAACTCCTGAACTACTGGATATTAAAAAAAAAACTGTAATATCTCTCATAAAACACCTTACACTTTCACCAAAACAATGCGTAAAGCTTCTAGACTGAGTACGATCAAAGAAATAGCTCCTAATAGTTCCAAATAAATCCACCGTGGCATGAAAAACCAGAGACTAGATGAACACGTATTAATACGTGAGCGGCCACCTGATACTGGTGACAAAAACACGTACTAATACATGAGCGGATCACAAAATGTTAAAACAACACAAAGTCATTATCTTCATGTCCTGAGGTTCACAACTCTAAAATTGATTTACTGGGATAACAGCCCAAAATGGCAGAGCCGGTATCTTCTGGAGCCTCTGAAAGAAAAATCCAGTATTCCTTGACTCATGACCCATTTCTCGCATCACTCCCACCTTTTGCTTCTGTCACTATATTTTCTATTTCTAATTCTTCTACTTCCTTATAAAGACACTTGTGATTGCATTTGTCCATCCAAATAAGCCCACGGGATCTGTCCATCTCAAAATCCTTAAATTAATCACATCTGAAAATTGTCATATAAGACAATATATTTCTAGATTCCAGGGTTAAGAATGTGACCATCTTTGGAGTGTCATTATTCAAGCTACCTCACATGCACTGGCCAATGTTATGGGCAACTCATTTCTGCAGAGCCTTCTAAGCAATCGTCTAAATTCCATTTCAGAACCATCCACCAGAGGAGGAAAGGGAGACAGAGTTACCTGGTAGAACCATCCCCTGCTGACCCAGATTGTCCCCCAAATGTCAACTCCCCCGTAAGTCCAGGAGCCCATGCATTCACGCCAAGCGGCATCCTACAGCCTCCCATGCCGCAGACTCAGCACAGGAGACTCAAGGTAAGGGACAATTTTCACTTCCCCAAATCAGCTGAAGTCCACATGACTGAAACAAGAGGTGAAGCCCAGAGAATTGGAAAAGTTTGGAGAACTCACTTCCCCTCTAACTTGAAGACACCGACAACTGCAACAGCCCCTGTTTCGCTTTGACAACCACGAGGCAGTCATCCCTCTCTCTTGGAACCCTTCTCACGGGCTTTCTGTTGAAAAGGAAGCACCACTGACCTCATCTCATTGAGAAGAGGGAGGAGGGGAGAGAATAAACCTTTCAAAGGCCCAAAAAAAGAAGAATCAGAATGTATCTGTGACTACCACAAGGAACTGATACAGACAGACGCTCCCAGAGATTGGACTAAAGTGCCAATAAAGGCAGTTAAAGAAATTATCTCTCCCTCTAGCTACACAAAAATTACTGAGTTCAAACTCTTTTCAGGGAGACACCAGAGAGAAAGCATTGAGGCCTGACCTGGCTTATATCTAAAATGCCACCAGAGTCACAGAATCAGGAGATAGGAAAGATACACTGTCCAGGTCATACTTGCACTCAAGGACAACTACACTTTAATAACAGGCATCTGGACTTGTCGAAGATCTTAGCCTAGGCAAGTCACTCTTTTACCATTTATCAAAAGTGGGAGCAAGCTGTTTGTTTATGATGATTGGAAGTGAAGCAAAGAGCAAGACAGCTAACACTGGTTATCAAGAGTGTGAGCTATGACAACACTGTTCATCCTCAGAAAGGCAAAGACTAAAAGAAGGAAATA
The DNA here is from genome assembly GCA_004024925.1 of Scalopus aquaticus. Classification (NCBI taxonomy): domain Eukaryota; kingdom Metazoa; phylum Chordata; class Mammalia; order Eulipotyphla; family Talpidae; genus Scalopus; species Scalopus aquaticus. The sequence continues at coordinate 4,944 of PVIJ01012730.1, forward strand.
AACACAGTTTTGCAGAGGGGATGAGAAAATGGGCACTCTGATACTTAACTGTTTACACAGTATCCATTGCTAGAGGTTTTTTGAAAGGTAATCTGACCTTATCTAACAAAATGAAAAGGGTGTGGGTCCTGTAACCCAGAATTCTACTTCTGGGGAGAGAACATCTTACAGAATTACAGAAATAAATGAGCAAATATGTTGAGGCACGCTTATTACAGCATTGCTTTGAATAGCAAGAAAAAAATTGTAAACCAGCTGAGAAGTTGTTTTAGAAAAACAAGTTAGTTCTTTCTGTACAGACATGGAAGAGGCTCACAACATATAAAGTGCAATGAACAAAACGCAAAACACTGGGTGTGTTATGATGCATTTTGTGCTTTTTAAAAGTATTTGCATGCATGAAAACTTGCATGTGATTTGGCTATGATGTCACATCCTTGATAGGGTGGGAACAGACTTTGCATTCTATGGTCCATCAAGACCAACATCAGTTTCTAAGAAAAGGAGCTGCAGCACCAGATCTGCTTCCTTTGTGGGACTTCCTGCTTGGTTTATTAGAGTGTATAAAATGGTGATAAAGATAACAGGAATGAATACAGACACGCACCACACCACGACCACGGGGTTATGTTGTGAGATTAGCATCAGCAGGCGAGTTTGCTATGGGAATGTCACCAAGCACACTTACGCAAACCTACACTGTGTAGCCAACAACACCCCCAGGTTATATCATGCAGACTGCTGGGACCACCGCTGTAAATGTGATCCTGGTTGACCAAAATGTCGCTAAGTGACACATGACTGTTGAATTCTGTATTAATGAAAGTTCTACAGTGACAGGAAATGAAACCCAATCTCTTAAGAAAAAAACTATATATAATCAAAAGCTAGGTATGTCCAGCGATGTTTAGGTTTTGTTGCTATTTCTAGAAGAATTGCTATATTCCATACCTTTGCTATTGTGAACAGTGCCGCAATGAACATACGGGTGCATGTATCCTTTCGGATTAGTGTTTTTGTATCCTTTGGGTAAATTCCCAAAAGTAGGATTGCTGGGTCGTATGGAAGCTCCATGTTTAGCAGTATGAGGAATCGCCATACAGCTTTCCATGGTGGTTGGACCAGTTCACATTCCCACCAGCAGTGTAGAAGAGTTCCTTTTTCTCCACATCCTTTCCAGCATTTGTTGTTGCCTGTATTTTTAATGTGTGCCATCCTCACAGGTGTGAGGTGGTATCTCATAGTGGTTTTGATTTGCATTTCCTTCATTATAAGTGATGTTGAGCATTTTTTCATGTATCTGTTGGCCATTTGCTTTTCTTCTTTGGAGAAGTGCCTCTTGAGCTCTTCTGCCCATTTTTTGACATGGATGGAATTAGAGGGGATCATACTCAGTGAAATAAGCCAGAAAGAAAGAGAAAAATATTGAATGGTTTCACTTATAACAGGACTATAGGGAGGCCGGGTGGGAGAGAGACAATCAGTGGGGGTCAGGGGGAGGAGGGAGGTCGAGGGAGGGAAGGAAAAGGGCACAAAATGGAATAGAAAAGAACACAAGGGACCATGGAGATGGATCACGGGTGAATTGGTGGTGGGCTACCCAAGGGGAATACAAAATGTAAAAGACATAAATAACAATAAAAAAAAAAAGAATTGCTATATTCTCTGAAGGGAATAATAATTTTGCTTTAAACTTTTTAACTCTCTAGCCCTCAAACCCTTTTCCTTTTAAAACAATTTATGTGACTTTTTAAGCAAGAAAAGATTCCTGAAGAAGACAATTATTAGCTATAACAAAAGTCTGCAGACTTCAGGCTAAGCAAGGCTGCTAGAACACAGTGTTACTCCCTTGCCAAACCCCACTAAAATAAGACTACAGGAGTAAAATCCGGATATAACTCCCACAACCAAGAAAATGTAAGAACTACAATAGTGAAAAAGAGGGGCCAACACATTTTTGGAAGATGAAAGTGAAGAATTGAGAAAGCTGAATAAATGTCCTGCTTGCTAGTAGGTAGGAGGTTAGTATGAAGCAAATCAATTCATTCCACAAAATCCAGAAAGACTCAGATAGTGGGGGGCACAGTTACCTCAAAAAATTGGACAGGGTCTGCAAACAGGAGGGATGCTGGAAAGTCTTTAATAGAGAGTTCAATCTCTAGAGCCCCTCCTCACTTGGCAACCCAGATAGCCACCCTGCCTGTGCTCCAGAAGGAGACTGGAGATTTCGTCTGTGGAAAACTCAATCAAAAAAACTCCAGTGCAACCCTTCTTAGCGCTGACTCAGGAGAAAATTTACCCCTAAGGCATGTAATATATAAACTTCTCTTGTAGGCATCTAAAATGGTATCAGCTTTATACCATTCTTGGAAGAATTGAGAAAATAGCTACTCAAATCATTTTCTGTAGGGTAATAGTCTCAAAAACTCTGGTTGAAATATGCTGCTCTAGCATTGTTAACGATAGCTAAAATATGAAAACAACCCAGATGCCCAAAAATAGATGACTGGATCAAGAGGATGTGGTATATATACACAATGGAATACTATTCAGCATTCAAAAAAGATAAATATATGCAATTTTCAGCAATATGGATGGAGCTAGAAGGCATAGTGATCAGCGAAATAAGCCAGAAAGAAAGAGAAAAATATTGAATGGTTTTGATACAGGGTAAATGAGGCCTTTTAAATTTACGCAAAGGCAGTGCCCAAACTGCTTACCGGTCACTATCTTGTTTCTGCACCCATGCGCACAATTGCAAGACTACTCAGGCTTAGGGAACAATAACAAGGGGATTTATTTAACAAACAGGGAAAAGCAAAGAATTACTGAAGTCAACATATGGCCTTTTACCTTACTTAAAGTAATGTCCAGTCCTTTAAGTCCCAGAAAAGTAACACAGGTGGCGTCTTCCAGCCACTGCTGACGTGGAGCTCCTCTTCCAAACAATAGGCCACGATTCCAAAATGGCGTCTTCCTTCTTCTGCAGATGCCACAACAGCCAGAGTGGAGGCCAGGTTCCAACTCACGAGGACAACACAGAACACAGCTGGAGATGCTCCTGGAACTGCCGTGATGCTCCAGGACAGCATCAGGCCAATAAAACTGCAAACAGCAACTACAGCGGCCAGACGGCCCATCAGACTGCACTCACGCATTTTGGAAGGCACCAGCTTTGGGCCTCTGCCTTCTTCCTTTGGCTGCAGTAAAAACAAAACTGGGAGCAGTTTTCTTCGCTCAGCTACTTGCAAAGACTCCAAAGTCTCTGGTCCCAAAGTCACTAAAGATTCCAAAAGCACTCAATCTGAAACTTTATATCCCGGCAGCAAAAACTTCTGGCGTCTGATTTCCAAACTCTCAATCTTGGCAGCTACATTTTCTGCCGCTGATTCCTCTATCCCTACCTCAGGACGATTCTTTTTCCCTTCTCCTTCAGTCCCTTTTATTTCTCATCAGACTCTCCACCCCAAACTGCAAACTTAGCATTTTCCCTGGGGCTATTCATTCTCATCAGCAAACCCCCTCCAAGGGGCACAACCTCCACCAGACTTTGGACTCAGCCCAGTTATATTATCACTTATAACCATAATATAGGCGAACCAAACAAGAAAGAGACATCCAGCAAGGGAGGGGAAGGGTAAGCGCTCAAAAAGGGGTAGAAAAGAGCACAAGGGACTACGGTGATAGTTCACGGGTGAATTGGCGGTGGGTTGCCTATGGGGCATACACAATAATGTAAAAAATATGAATAATATATATAAAAAAAAGAAAAATGCTGCTCTAGTCACAGTGACCCCAGGCACAGAGCAATGTTGGTTGGAAGATGAGGGGAAGAGATTGAGATGTGGAGAGGCAATGGGGAGAAAGAAGCACAACATGAAAAGTCTTCATACTGGACAGTGGGCCCCATCCTGTTGCGTGGCTCTGCTCCAGAATGATATTCCCAGCCATCTTGTCTGCTTGGTGTTCCTTACAGGCGATTAAAAGGTTCTTTTATGGACAACTGATGAAGAAATTATACACACACACACACACATACACACATATATATGTATATGTGTGTGTAAGGTTTTTAGGAGGATCCCAGCTAAACAGCTGAGTGCCCACCTAATTTCTCAATATGGTCTATAATTTCTCTCCCAAGCACACTCACAAATCATCTTCAGAGTACTCACTTTTAACAAACAAGGGGGAAATCAACAGATAGCTGAGGAAAGACTCCAACTTGGAAATTAGAAGTCAAAGTCAACAAACAGACAAAGACATTGCTTCTGAGAAGCAGAGCCAAGAGTCAGGAGGAATGGAGAAAAAGCAACTGATTTTCCATTATGAGTCTCATGAACTATTTCACTTTAAATCTGTACACAATGAAAAAGTTGCAGAGATGTGCTATGCAATGTTGTGCTTACAATTAACAGGACTATATTCTACACTGAAAAATACTGAAGAGAGTAGATGTCATATTGCATGATTTCTATCACAATGAAGCATCTGCAGTCATGTTTTATGATTTTAATTTTGAAAAATTTTTTTAAGAAGGGATAATGTTTTGAGAATACGATTCAGTTACACTGAACTGTTAATCGTGGGGATAAGATTTTGTATATTGTATCTTTCTTTTATGTTTTAATTTTATGGTTATCATTTGAGTTTTTATAAATAACATGCATACACGTATGTAAAAAAGGAAGTGGTATAATAAATCCAGGAATAATGATCAGCTCAAGCTGAAGACACTGAGTAACGAGGCTAGGTGGTAACCATACCTCCTTAATTTCTTTCACTCATTGAAAGAGACATAGATTAACGAATTTCAAAATCATCCTTAAGGTCCTCCCTGGTGGCACAACGGGTTAAGCACTCTGGAGCTGTCGGCGGCTGCGACGTGAGTTTGAAGCCTGAAGCTTGGCGGGGGAGATTCCCACATGGCGCAGCAGACTTCTCCTGCTTCCTCTGCTGGTCCCCTCAGCAGTGTACTTCAGTTGATCTGCCTGTTCTGCCCCCACTCTGTCTCTGGTGAATCCTCTCACCACCCCACACCTCTGGCCTGCACCCCAGCTTTTGTGCAACAACAAAAATAAATCTTTAAAAAGAAAATCATCCTTAAGACTGAAGTGGCAAATCAGTCAGGATCTATCACAGGAGGAACCATAGTGCAAATTTTAGTTTCCAGAAGCAGGTATCAACAGTTTATTGCAAGTCTCCAAAGGATAGTGTGCTAAGGATTGGGGCTAAGGATTGGGCCAAAGGAATCCCAAAGAACCACAGAATAAATCCTCTGCCTCAATATATATCTAGTGGAGAAGGTGGGCAAATACAGAAAACTGCAGCAGAAAGTGTTAACAAGCAGACTGAGGGGTACCCCAGAACCCCTAAACCTTGTACACTCTAAATAGGTTCTGCTCTCTGCCACATAAATACAAAGCATACTCTTAGTGCCTAACATATTCAATAGAAAAGAACTATAATAGAATTAGTGTGAAATAGAGAGAAGAAAGGGTAACAGTTTCCCAATGAAACTCCCAACCCCCTCGTGGGTAAATGTCCAGCCAAACAGTGTTGGACAAAAGTGAGGACACTGTGGCCCAAAAACTCGTCACAAGTCTAAGACACCTTCTGGTAGGGAAACATAGGAAAGGGACACAAAGAGCCAAGCAAGTCCAGAAGGAAAGGAGCAAAACTAAGTGCAAATCAAGATAAAGGCCGCCATCACCAGCCGTCCCACAGGTCTCTCACCCATGTCTCCTTCATGTGTCTCCTTCCATGTCCCCAAAGCCCTGGTGCATGTCCAAGACCAAGAAGCAGATGTGGCTTCTTCTTCACATGTCTTTGCTCCACATTAGTTTTTCTTATAAGTCTTTTCTCCCAAATCCTTCTTTGCTTTCCCTCACTGCGCAGCTCCACCCTTCATTAGGTGGGGCAGGGAACACGGAAGTGCCCCTTTCTATATTACACTGCTACAAAAGGGACCCATGCTGATGTCCAACAAGTTAGAGCGTCTCTGGAAAAGAGTTGGAAACCGTGAAGGCTCTTGGATATGCCCCATCCTGCCTTTGTAGCTAGAACACCCCCCGGGATGTCCTTATCCTTGGCCCTGCAGATAAGGAGGGGTCGGGGCAGATGTGATAACCGGGTAGAAAGAAACTGTTCAAAGTTTAGTGATATGCCATTTGTTTAAGTTTCTCAATGGTTCGAACAGCTCCAAACAACTTCTTTTTAAGAATGAAAAGGATTGGGTTGGTGCCAGCTGAGTGAGACTGAGGCACCTGGTGTGAGCAGAGAGCAGGCGGCTGCTGCATCTTCTTGAGGCGCTGGTCTGTACCATCTGCACACCACAGGCCACTACATAGAGCTGTTCTCTCATGAACTGAGTCAAATGTGCCAGTCTTTGAAACATCAGCAACATGTTTGCTTAGTTTTTGGTCCTGACATTTGCTGATATTACCAAACCTTTGAAAACCCTCATGATATATCATGATACATAAAATAACAGAGAGGAGGACAACACTACCACTTTTGCCACTTGAAGTGTGACCTCTAGTAAAATTGTACTGATTCTTCATTTATAAACCAGAGGTCTCTTGCTCTAAACTGGCCAAGCACCAATGGGTTTCTGGAGCACGCGTTGTGGTGCTGGTATCTTTTCAGGAGTGGGTTAAGGACCATTCTCCTTACCTCTGTGCTTACCAAAGCAGAGCTAGACATGAGAGCATGGGAGCGGGAGAGAGCAATCTTTTCAATTTCTGCTGATCAGAGCTGGGAATCATGTTCCAACTCCCTCTATTGCTTTCTAGTCCACAAGATATTAAAATTCCCTTTGCAAGGAAGTAAGGGGAAGCTATTCTCTGGAGAGAAAATGGCAAAAAATCTTGGGACTGCTGCCTGCATCTTTGTAATCCTGGGAAAACTGCCATTATCCCCGTAGGAAATAGGAGGTATCCAAAAGAGTGGAAAGGGCAGAGGAAAAACTTGAGATCTTCCAAGGAAAAGGACCAGCGCCTTCTCCAGGGGAGCCAGAATTTAACTCTAAGACTGAGAAAGTACAGCTGTTTAGTGGGCATTGTTTAGGTGATATAAAGTCCTTCTGCAATTAGTTTTGCCCCCAGTGCAGCTTTCTACCATTTTGAGAGCACGTTTTTTAAACGACATTGACAACCCTGGGAGAAAATTTTTTTTTTTTTTAATCTGAGGTGGCTGAAGACATCAAATTTAAATTCCAGACTTGTATCCACTACAGTCAGCAGAAATCTTTGCCAACACAGACAGCTTATTTGGGAAATACCCAAAGCAGCAAAATCTTAGAACAAGTGTGTGTAGATTTCTTGCTTTGAATGAGATAGAAAGAAACCTGGGACACATTGCAGAGCTCCACAGCATCAGTTAAGATGCACAAGCCAGTCACACCACAGGTTGGCAGAACTAGCCCGTCAAGCAGAAGTAACGTCCACATGTGGGTTTTCTGGTCAAATCCATTCAGATCAAAAGAAGTGAATGCTGTAAGTGCTCACTAAACCTCATTATAAAAGCCTAAGAGAAGTACCACGAAGACCCACAATCTAAAATATTCAACAAATTTAACTGAACTTGTGGATGGCAGTGAAAATGGAGCCACCAGGTGACCAGAGTCAGAACCTATCCTGATACAGCTGCGTCCGTCATCGATTGTCACAATGTAGTTGCATAAATACAGCCACACAGCCTCAGTGGCTCACAACAGTACACACTGATTTCGCTCCCAAGTCTACAGGCCACCTGGATAGTCCTGTTGCTCAGGAGCAGGCTTAGCTAATCTTGGCTGGACACATATGGACACGCTGTATGGTGTGACCTTTAGGTTTCCTTGGGCTATCTGCTGAGTCACGGAGTCCCTCAATGCAACAGGCTAGCCCATTCTTGTTCTCCTGGAAGGAAAGGAATGCAAGGGAACCAACAATGGCACCCAAATTCCCTTGGAGCCAGGCTCAAAGTGATTACATCTTCATGTCTGCTGCATCTTATTGATAAAATAAGTCATAAGGCCAGTCTAGATTCAACAGTAGGGAATTAAGTTCTGCTCCTTATAGGAGATGCTAAAATTTCACATTTCAAGGAGCAGGGTTACAGGGAGATCTGATAAATGGAGGTCATTAGAGCACTCTTTTTACATCAGGATCTTGGCATAATTAGCTTTGTGAGTGAATCAAAAGAAATTGGTTAAAGACAATGTGGTATCCTAGAAGAAAAAAAAAAGATTGTAGTGAGGAAATTGCTGAAACCTGAATAAAGTCAGTATTTTAGTTAGAAGTAATATTGATTTCCTGGTTTTAACAAATTCACGATGATTGTAAGACATTAACAAGAGAAACTGGATGAAGTGTATATGGGAACTCTGTACTGTCTGCAATTTCTCTGTAAAACTACAATGAATTCAAAATAAATTCATTTTTAAAGGACATTATAAAAAGTAACATAGAGAGCAGACCATTTTGGGGTGCAGGACTCTGCTGGGTGCCTCACTAATTCATAAAGAATGTTCCATCCTGTATTAAGAAGTTCTGCAGCCTGGGAAAATTCGGCAGCATGGAAGGCATGGAAAAGCAGGTGGCTTGGCCACGGCCACGTCTCTCAGACCTCCCAGGCGGCAGCCACACGGAGCCTCAGGCTGCAGCGGGGAGCTGCCAAGCTCCGCAGGGCATGTGGCAGCGCCAGCAGCCTTCCTCCATGTGACCGAAGGGGTGTTGACCCAGCTGGCTGTGCTGCTCAGAGCAAATGCCACATAGCCACAGGCCCGGGAGGCTCTTTCCATCCCTTTTTAAGTGAGTGAACTCCAGAGTTGGCTGTCTCCTTCCAACTGAGAGAGCGACAAATGGCGATCTTCCTGAGCTGCAGGAGCTCGTGTCTAATGTGGGGGGTGAATTAGACACATCGACCCTTATGTGCGATGCGATAAGGTTTGTGCGTGGGCCTGTTTCTTATCTGTTCTGCTCTCTTCCTTCTCCAAGATAGGGGTCCATCCCCCACCCTCACCCGTATGTGCCCCAGAGGCAGACACATACCATGGATCTCTGACTTGCCCAGAACAACCCATTTCTCCCTGTACCTAGTCAAGCGGGAGGCAGGTGCCCAAAGGTGAGCCGACTAGACACTGCATGATATTTGAGAGAATGTCTCCAGAAAAGTAGGGTCTTTTGTCCTCTGGTTCTAAAAGTAATTTTAAAATCACAGACTGCTTGCAGCTAAAGACCACCAAGATATGGAGAGAGAGAAGTACTCATAATATAGTTTTAAACTTGAGACCAGAGACCTCTCCAGGATTTCCGTACTTCTGATTGTGAGTGTAAGATGGGTTTCTCTCACTTGCACCCAGGAGAATCTTGCCTAGTGCAGAGATCAGTCCCTGAAACCGGGGTGTTGGAATTGAGAGACATTACAATGTGAATGTGGCTGAGAAGAGGGGGGACATGAACATGCCCTTTGGTTACCTCTGGAGGGTGGCGGTGCTTGGCAAAGTGGCTAAGCCGATTCTTCCTTGGGATTCAGTCCAGGTTCACTACTGTGTGTCTGGGGAGCAGCTGTGACAGTTCCAATGGGAAGACCATGTTTCCCAGCCTTCCGTACAGTCCTCAAAGCTCCAGCCCAAGCCGGCCTTAGAATAGCAGAAAGGGCAGGTCCACATAGCCTCACCCAAGAAAGATAATTTCTTCTTCCATCACTCCTTATAAAGAACAAAGACTGATTTTTCTATTTTGAAAGTAGGTGATATTGTCAGAGCACTGGGGAAATCTTATTTCCCAGAGCTTTACCAAACACTTTTGGCTACATGCTCCCCACCTGGAAAAGACATTCATTTTCCCACTTTAAAGAGACATCCATGGGGATGCAGCACTTCTTCAGCTCAACCCGCTGTTCCAAGGCAGGGACCAAAAGGCCAGCAGGTAAAGAGACAGAAATCTGAAAACAGTTTGCGTGAAAAGACTGCTGGGTATGATTCCTGGCAGTACTTGCCAGCCCATTAGATTTCCAGAAAATGATTAGGTTGGACTCCCACTGAGATTTTAAGGAAGTGTTATTTCTAGAGCTTTCCCAAGCCTAACTAAGACTTGTGATGAACATTTAACCCCTAAGGCAACCCTCAGGCTCCCAAATCTGCACAAAAAGGAAATGGGCTGGTTTTTCCAGCAGCTTTTCCTGAACCTTGTGGGTAATTTCAAGGGAAGCATTACACGAAGTCACATCTATTTTTTAAAGATTTACTTTTACTTATTTAGGCATAAGGTGGGGTGTCAGCCAGAGGTGCAGAGGTGGGGGTCGAGAGGATTCACTAGAGACAGAGTGGGGAGCAGAACAGGCAGCTCTACTGAAAAACACTGCTAAGGGGAGCAGCGGGCGAGGCCCAAGAGGTCTGCCGCGCCATGTAGATCAGCTCCCTGCCTGGGGATTGAACACGATGGCTGGCTATAGCTTGACAGTGCTGTGTCTTTAACCCCTGCAACACCACGGAGGCCCGGAAGTCACATTTTAATATGCTTCTGGCTTACGCCCCAAAGCAGCATGATCAGCAGTAATTGGGGCACAGCATTTTCAAGCCCATCTGGCTAGTGTCTCTAACCCGCAATTGCTGTGGAATCTGGAAGGGAAGAAGAGTGAGTGCTGCTGAAGCTCAGCCTCAAAGCTCAGTTCCAGGGACTGTGCACTTTCCCCTGTGGGTTTTAGGAAACAACAGAGACTTACTACCCAAATTAAGGGGGTGAAGGCAGAGAACAGTAAGACTTGAGGTGCTTTGTAAAGGTAACTGGGGCGGCATGGAGGGAAGAGAGCAAGAGTGGGGACATGAACAAAAAAACAGATAACAGCAGGAGGAAAAGCAGTGAGAGCTCGAACTAACAGAGCTGCAATGAGGACGGGAGTATGGGACACGCTGAGGGGAGCTGGGAGATGAAGAGCTCACCCATGTAGGAAATTTGGCAAGAGACACATCCTGTAAGAGCACAGAGGTCAAACGTCATGGACTGTGAGTGGATCCAAGTCACTTGTTTTATTTTCATTGGAGGGGAGAAAGAAGCAGACAGCTGTGATTCTGTCCTGTCCAAAGCAGAAGGAAAGACTTTTAAATCCTTGTTTATTTTACACTTGGAAAGGATTTGTCCTGAAAACTGCCAAGCTGTATAAATGCTCTTAAGGGATTTTGGCAAGATAGATACTGAAGAACGCCTTAGTTAACTGCTGAAATACATCCTCCTGGGACCTTAACCCATAGCAGGCACTTAGGAGCCTCTGGGCCCACTGCACAAGATTTTAGGTTAGATAATGAGGCTAATTGCATTCTTTCTGGATTCCCTTTCCCCTGAATGAGCACATGGAGCTAAGTGATCTTAAATGACTCAGCAGACTCTAGAAACCTGCAGACCAGAAAAATGTAAATCACAATTCTGGGATCACGAGAAGAGATGAGCACCCATCCAAAGAAGATTGAGATGAGTACCCATCCAAAAGAGATTAGCATCAGCCCTGTTCCGTCAACGTCCCTCCCCCTCCTGAGAGTCTATTAGATAGTGTTTTCCATTCAATGTTGCAGCTTTTCTCCTCTTTCAGAGCTTCACTGTCATCACTTCATAGTCCTAGTGGGAGGCTGAATCCATACCCACTAGTTTGGTAGTTGTAATTTGGCCACCATATAGGATCTATGCAAGGGTTAAATGAAATCCAGAGGATAAGTGCTTAGCTTTGATCCTTGCACATAATATGCAATCACATATGCTGGCTATTCCCAATTACATACAGCACTGAAAATTCTGGCTTTAGCTACAAAAGGGCTTAGTGAAAAAATACTTTGCTCTAACAAGTATTTGGTGACCCACCCCTGTTTTTGCTCTAGTCTGTACTTCTTCCTTTGCTGCTTCCCCAAAATTGAATTTATCATGAGAATTCAGGAACTCAGATGCTTAAATTAAGAAGAAAAGTTAATGGTAATCAAAGCACAACCCAAGCATTCTTTGGCTAGGTCCAAATTGTTATTCACTGCACACTTACACTTCTAACCCTTTGCAAAGAGTAAAAATTATTTCTCATCATCAGTAGAAAAGTTCTTTCCTAGGAGCAGCTTAAAGTTCTTTCCCCAACTTGGCCAGCTACACTTGAATTCAGGGTATCCGCCCTAGAAAGAATGTGGTGTGTTCAAGCGAAATGAGTCACTAAATTCTAAACAGAAAAGTTTTCATCTCTTTGAGAAGAGCGGCAGAGAGTTCCACTTTTATGGTGAAATAGTGCTTAAAAAATGGACCAAGAGGAATGCCCACTTTGTTTCCTTCTTTCATGTCTTTTATCTATGAGTGGAAGGGAAGAATTGAGGAGAGAGGAAGAGAGAGTATTTGAGCTCTGGCATTAGGCCATTTGGCTGCGTGAATTTACCAAGTAATTCTGGCCAAGAAATGGTATGGAACATTAAGTCCCTCTGGGATGCTTATCAAATGCTTGTTGACTCTCTGCAGCAAGCCCGAGCCCTCAGCAAGTCTTGCTGCCCTATTTGTTGCTGTGCTCCATGGGCGGTATCCTACCTCTACCTTCTTTCCACTCTTATCTTTACTGCTCTGCTATGATTTTTGAGGTTTGCAACAGTTCATCTCTCCAAACTCAATCATGTGAAGATGAGTTTCTGTTGAGTAGTTTGTTGAAAGAATGAAGTTTTCAGATGGGCTTAGGAATATATGAATCACCCAGATTTTTTCAAAAAATATCATTGCTGAGGATAAGCTGAGCAAATTTTGTCAATGCTCCTCTACATAATACTTCACTGAATCATCCTTTGGAAGGTCAAGTTGATAACATCACTTCCACTTCATAGAGCCATGTAATAGGCATTTAGTGCCTCCTAGACCTCCTAGACCTACTAGAATGCAGACTGTTCTAGGTGCTTTGGACAACATCGAGTCAAATAACACATAGTCTCTGCTCTCCAGCAGTTTTAAACAAGAGGAAAGGCAAAAGAAAACTGGAGCATCCTGGGTGTAATCTGAAACCAGCCCCCTTTACAGAGATCCCAGAAAAACCAAAGAAAGAGGCAGAGTCCCCCAGATAGGTAGATGACAGTTTTAAGAAGCAAGGAACTTACTTTTAAGGCTTGTGGTGGTTGACCAACTATAAAAAGTAGTTTTCCTTATCCCCCAATATATCTCCAAAGTTTATATAAAGGATTTAATTGTGTTCTGTCAAGTATGCAGTCCAGACAGCCTCAAGAGCACAGTACACTTTACAGCACACTCTGTCAAAGTTGAATCCTTGGAGAAGCTTCTAGGAGTGCACATACTGAGGGGAAGTCTATAACTCACATTCCAAAAAGAGACGGTGAGAAGCATCAATGACCAAGTCCAGCTTTGAAGTCAAACAGATGGTCACCTTCCCCTGATTACCTCCCCCACCAAGCACATATAACTACAGTACACGTTGGCTATGAAAACCTTTTGTCATTTACAATAAGTTAATGGAAAACATTGAAGAATTGCACATAGAGTGACACAATGCTAATCCTATCTTCAAAAGATCATCCTGCCACCAGGATGGAAAATAAATTTAATATTTTTTTAAGTTTTTGTGTAGAACTGGAGTGTAGGTCAGAGGTGTAGTGAGTGAGAGTATTCACCAGAGACAAAGCAGGAAACAGAACAGGCAGATTTACTGAAATACATTGCTGAGAGGAACAGTGGGGGAGACAGGAGAGGTCTGCTGTGCCATATGTGGGTTAGTTCCCTGGACAAGGATTGACCTCTGGCTCTGGTGGTGATAGCACTGAGAATTAACCCCTAGACCACCATGGAGGCCCAGGATGGAGAATAAATTTAAAGGGAGGAGGTGAGGCAAAATAAAACATTAAAAGGCCACTGCATTTATCTAGGAAGATAAGAAGTAGTTCTTGCCTCATGGAAACAATATAGATGAAATGTAGAAAATTCAGAAAAAAAAATTTTAATCAGAAAAAAATCAATAGGATTGGGTGCAAATAATCAATTGATGAGGAACGCTGAGGGAAAGTAGAAGGGAACATCAAGACTCTCTCTTCAGTGTCTATTGGGTGGGAAGCTATAGATTCACTGTAGGAGAGCACAGTGGAGACAGTGAAGGGCTTTTGGGCCAGGCCACAGCCAAAGAGCACAGAAGCCCTCAGAGAACAGCGCCCACGTGTAGTGCGAGGTGCTTGCAGCAATGCAGCTGGCCACGCCAGGCAAGCAGGCTGAGGGTGGGGAATGTGCAGCAGAGTTTGGACTTTAATTCAACGAGCAATGGAGAAGTGATTCAACACAGCAGTAAGACAACATTATTGAAGTTGACCTCTTGGAAAACTAACCTGACGAACCAAGAGACGAAGATTCCAAAAGGTTAAGTGGTTAGGCACCTACTTTCTGCCAGAGACAGAACAGAAAAGCAGATCTTTGATCCCGTGGTCCATTCTGTACAAGGAAGAAGAACCTGTCCTTATCCTCAGAATTCTAAGCATACACTCCTCTCTCTAAGAAGTCTTCTTCCCTCACTGAATTGCCCAGTCTGTATATTTAAATTCAACCAGAAATGTTACAGTAAGAGAATGGCGGATTACTTACACTCATTTTTTTAATACTAAACATAGAGCTTAGTCAAATGTTATTCTAATTTTAGGTGCTCAAAAAAATCCCTGTGATTACTAAGGGTAGATAATAGCAATGTCTTTACGAGTCCTTCAAAAGTAGGAATCTAGTGATAAAAAGGCTGCAAAATACTTTTAAAATAATAAAATGTCTTTCAAATACAAGCTGGTATTATAAAAAGGCAAGTCATAAAAGATAGATTTCACTGAAGTTTAATTCTGCAATAGTTATTTGCCTTCACAAGTACCTATTTGATGGATGAGGAAACTGATATAGAGAGGTTAAATAATTTACTCCATGACAAATAGTAAATAATGGAGTCAGAATTTTAAATAGTCTGCTATTCTGCCCTTCAGAATAGTTGGCTAGAGAAAAGTCCGAAAGACGTTAGAAAGTTATTTTTTCATGAGGACAATGAAGAGTGATTTCCTTGTGCTGGTGTACATTATTGTAGACAACTGTCTTCTCCTCAGAGTCACAGTGAGAATCCACCAACGCGAGTAACATACCCAATTACAACTGAATTATATGGGAAGAATGAGTTCCTGTTACACTGGAAATAAAGACTGTGAGGACAGAAAGAGAAAGGGTGTGGATGCAATTAACCTCACTTATTTTAAATAAACACATTGATCAACAAAAACAATGCAGAAATTAAAACAGACCAATTTCTAAATCAGCGTGTGTGCTTCATGCAGACTTGTGGCTGAGTGCACGTGTGCTCACACAGACCTATACATCAGCCTTATACATCACCTGAGGGAAGAACTGGAAAACCAAAGAGCCGCAGCCCCCCGAATTAGTGGGCTTTCCTATAAACTTCTCAGAGCTATTACAACAGAAAACACGATGGGTTGGTTCTTAGGTTCTTCTTTCTTATTAAAGGTAGTTTTTTGTTTTGTTTTGTTTTGTTTTACAACTGCCATTATTTACTAAAGTAAATTTAACAGAGAAATTCCTATGTGAACAAAATGACGAGGCTTTTAAAAGAGCACGTTGTGATAGAACTTTACTTTAACATCTCCCTTTACTGTGGTTATTCAGTGGTTATCAGGTAGTGAATCTTAAATCTGCTTGTCATAATTCATCTCTTCAGAAGGATAAAGATTGAGCTTGATGGGAAGTAAGGCTCACAGAACAGAAACCCCTATACAGGGTAAAGCATTCATGCAGGCTGAGAAAGAATTATGGGAAGGAAGAACCAGTTTAAAAAAAAAAAAACAAAAACATGATCAAAGCAACATATGGGAAGACAGAGAAAGAGGCAAGTGATGAGAGAAAACAAAAGCAACAAGATTAGAGCTTGAAAAACTAATTTTTTCTTAGTACTCATTCTTTAATTTTTGACAGCATTGTTGACCTAACATGCTTGGTTTCAGAGTACAGTCTGGATTATGTCAGTGTCATCCCATTATAAAAACAAATTAGGTGGCCACATGTTCCATCCAATCAGTTGTGAAACAACTACTTATACATGACTACAAAATGGGCAAGCGAGGGCTGAGGAATAAAGGATGACAATGACAGAAAAAGGGGCAATGGAAAAGAACCACCGACAAACACAAGAAATTATTCCCTATGGATCAAGGCACATGTTTCAATGTTATTTTTAAGTTAATGAAAGTAGATAAAACAATCAAAATAGTTTAAAAAGAAATGATTAGTAAGTCTCAAAGGTATCGTTCCTTTGGCTATTTAAAACTCTAAGTTTAACATAAATTATACACAGGGAGACTAAACGCATTCCAAAAAGGAGCGAGGAAATGGAAAATACCCAGTAAAGCAACACGATAATCTCAATAATGTGCTAACCCTTAATGTTTTACATATACATGAAGACACAGGACAATTTATTCTAGAATATTCAAACCTGAAAGAAAAAATATTTATTCACACGACAGAATTATTGAGAGCATCTGAATATCATTCTTCATATGTTTTATGACTGAGACAAAGGTTTTTAAGGGACAAGTAAAAGAATTTTTATATTAAGTAGATCAAGTAGGTTGTTCAAGGAAATGAAAATGGAGTGAGTCTATGATAGCCAAGGATATTATAAGATACAATTTACATTAACTTGCTCTTCCCTATTGTTTCTCTAAATAGCAGTTTTACATCAGAAAATTTAGGACTTACCATAGGATCATAGGTCTGGAAAGAAAGTTCAAACTGTTGTCTAAAATCCACATTCTTCCAGATAGTAATGATTTCAAATCAGACAGAACTTATTCAGATTTAACCCTTCTCTTTTAAATGTTTTTTATCAAGGTAACATTATAATATATTATTAAAGAGGTTCAGGCGCACAACCTTATACATCACCGTCTGCACATTATGTCTACCACCAAAAATCTCATCTCCACTGTCTCACAATTCACCAGTTCTACCCAATTTGCCCTCCACCTTTCTCCTCTCCCTCCTGGTAACCACTAATATGGCTTTATAATCTAAGTTTGTTTGTTTTTTTTCATTTGTTTTGTTTATCTACCTGCCCATATGAGTGAAGTCATAGTGTCTGTCTTTCTCCTACTGACTTATTTCACCTAGCAAAATAACCTCTAAGTCCATCCATAATGTTGCAAATGACACGATTCCATCTTTTTTTACATAGCTGAATAGTATTCCATTGTATATATATACCATATCTCTATCCACTGATGGTATTTTAAAAAAAGAAATAAAAAGAAGTACAAGATTAAAATATTTTCCTAAATTGCTCTACCAGGAAATAACCAGGGGCTATTTCAGCTCCTCCCCACATAAGTGGGGAAGATAGAGCTATAGAAATGTGAACACTTTTTAAATAATGGGATTATTTTCTGTGTTATTTGAAAATAAAATGCATTAAGTTTTATCTTATTTTGATTAACCAAAAGACAAAAAGAAACAAAATAAAGTACTGTTGAACTAAACTACTAAGGTAATTGGCTCTCAAAGAACATTGCTAAGAAAATAGAATGGGGCCTCCCTGGTGGCGCAGCGGTTGAGCACTGCGCTGTGGAGCTGTCCACAGCTCACGATGTGAGTTCGACGCCCGGCCTGGGAGAATCCCACATGATGCGGCAGACCTCTCCTGCCTCGCCCTCTGCTCCCCTCAGCAGTGTATTTCTGATCTGCCTGTTCTGCTCCCCTCTCTGTCTCTGGTGAACCCTCTCGCCACCCCACGCCTCTGGCCTGTACCCCAGCTTCTATGTATAAATAAATAAATCTTTTAAAAAAAAAGAAAAAAGAAAATAGAATGTAGGCATTTTTTTAAACTACAGATCTTACGCTGAAGATTAGAAAATGATCACACTGCCCCCATCCACTTTCATCCATATACCATTTTTTTATTATTCATGTATAATTTTTCTGACTTCAAGGCCTGTGAAATATTTAAACATCATTCTATAAGCACACTGATTCAATACTTATCATCAGTCCTTGTCAAAGTAATTTATCTTGCTTCACTTTGCCGTTGCCTGACTTATCTTCTAGTAGTTTTCCTAAGTGATGACACAACAGTTCCCCTTTTCTATAACAGTAATAATACCACTTAATTTCTAGGTTGCGGCGTATAAATGACACCTTTGATGGGAAATGCATTGACCGATGCCAAACACAATTTTGGCACTCGACAAGCTTCATTTTTCTTCCCCCCATCCCCAGAAAACTGGGATTTGAGCTTGTCTCTGGTTTAGTCAAAATACATCACGCACCTATATTTTATCATTGCCACCCCAGTTTTTAAGAATCACCACTATATTTTCATGTTTCCAGTCAAACTTTGTTGAAATAGAAAAATAAATCTGTCCTTTATTTCATGACCTTCTTAGGACTTCTGAGTTCTACTTACATGGGATTTTAGGTTGGAAATTATCTTTAACTGACTTTTTAAAATCAACTCTACTTTAAATGTGTATCACTGTCATTGACCCTCTGTCTCCTAGACTGGAACAAGGATGGTCACAAGTGCTTACTACTAGAGTTTGGAGGTTGGGAGTAGGACAGATAAAACATTTTTCATCAGACAAGAATCTCATTTCACAAGAAGTTGAGAGGCAGCAAAGAAGAGCAGCTGACTCTATTTCACATGAGATAGACAGAATGATTTCCACTGCTTTCCCACTCAGTCAACATTGAGTTCTGTTTCTGTATGTCAATCTCATTCAATTGTTCTCTGAGTTGTTAGCATCCAAAGAATATTTTTCGATCCTATTTCCATGTTTGAAATGCCCATCTGACAATGACTTCTCTCCTCTTCTCTCAGTATATTCATGTATTTCTCATCGTATTTCTCTCACTCTCTCACCTTGAATTTTCTTTTCTTCCTATTAGTTTGCTACATCAAAGCCACTGCAGAAGTAGGTTGTCTCTGTGGTGCTTTACTGGAAACATGGTGAAAAATTTCTATGACAGCCAGCTTGCTGGTTGGCATACAGCTTTCAACTAATGTTTTTATTCAATTCATACTGTGTTTCCAGACCACACTAACAGGGTCTGTGCCTTTTATTAGAGTATTTGACAATCTTCAAAAATTCTTTTCCCTTTTCCCCTTCCAACTTCTCTAAAATAATGTAGAGCTGGTACCAATAAACAAATTCCCTCATTGGGGACCAAACAAAACATTCACTTGGACTTGCTGAGCCTCACCAGGGTGCACCGGGTTCCCTGAAGCCCATTCTTCTGGTGCAGGTTTTCTGCTGACAACCACCAGCGACCACACCTTTCACCACTCACAGCAAACAGGACACAGGAGACACAAATTGGGGTCAAAGACCCAAGCCACCAGGAATGCTCAATGCCAGACTTCCATCTTCTGCCCCAAAGACATCCTAAACCTTTGCCAACCAGGCAGCTCGGGGCGCCCCCTATTTCTAATGGATAGGCCATAGATACTGACAGCCTCATGCGCTCTCCCAATAAAAGAATTCTGTTTGTAACATTCCATTTAGTCACCCAGCCTCTGCTTGGTTTTTTCTAGAAGGCAGCAAATCTAATAAACCATGAGGAGTGCTGTGGAGAGAATCTGCTCTGTTTCATATCTCATTTTGATCTCTTCTCCTGCAAGCTAAACAGTTCCAAGTCCTCCCCTTATTTCTGGTTTGACACATTTTGTGGGTCCTTCACTCCCTTAGTTGCTTGACTCATTAAACTCATTAAAGCTAGTTTCAAAAGGAAGGGTGTTCATGACTCCAGCTAACATTATTGGCAATATTATTGATACAGTATTATAGATATATGACTGCCTAATATTGGTCTCCATCAACATATGTGAACAACAGTGGCTTGGGAGTGATTGTACATAGTGATAGCTATCATTACATCTTGGAATGCATATTAGCTACTATTTAGCTCCCCCTTTCTAATTTTTCTCAACTAGTAGGACAGAAATATAAAATAATTATATCCAGTTTTGTAAAATGAAAACATACCTTATAAATGTCAAATTATTTCCCAGGCATTATATTTTAATGTAACAGCATTACATAAAATGTAAATATAAATATTTTAGAACAGCATTTTTAAAAGGATCAACAATAACTAAAAAGCAATGAAAATTAATTCAACAAAGGCTAGAGAAAAAAATGCATGTTAAAGCGAGTAAAATCTATGTGATACAATGAGCTAATGTACAAAGATCTAAACATGGAGCCAAACCTTTTACAAGTCTTAAAGTTAAAATGCAGTTATATAAGTGGATGTTAAAGACAGCAGCAAATCCAGGCCCGTGTCCTGCTTTCCATATTAAGTGAATAAATACTGAACACTGCAAGGTCATTACATTTGGAATAGTAACCGCGGGTCCATGCCCTACCTAAGGGAAGGTGGAGCTGAGCAGAGAGGGGAAGCTGAAAAGGACTTAGGAGAGCAAAGCTAGAAGACTTGGAGGAGGCACGTGTGCAAAGGCATTTAAAGGAGCAAAGACATGCGAAGAAGAAGCCACTCTTGCTTCTCAGCCTCGGACTTACCCCAGGGACTCGGGGGACATGGAAGGAGACACTTGGAAGAGACATGGGTGACAAACCATAGGGAGGCTGACGACGGCAGCCTTTATCTTGACTTGCACTTTGATTTGTTCCTTTCTTTCCAGACTTGCCCCCTTCTGCCCCTTTCCTATGGTTCCCACCAGAAGGTGACTTAGACTGTGGCCAGCTTTCAGGCTTCAGTGCTCCACTTTGGGTCACTGACTGGCTGGACAGTTACACACGAGGAGCTGGCGAACTTTGGGTGTTTCATTGTAAACTATTCTTCCTTCTTTTCTGTCTATTGCACTCTAATCTTCTCAGCTCTTTTCTGTTGATGGTCTCACACACTAAGAGTATGTTTTGTTCCTATGAGGTGAATGGCAGAACCTATTTAGAGCATGCAAGGCTTGGGGGTCCTGGCGTACCCCTCAGTCTGACCTCTAACAGAATATTGGCCCAGAAGACTAAGGAAAGCAAAGAAGAAAAAAGAAAAGCAGAAAGAGAAGGAAGGAATAAATCAGTCACAGAAGAAAGTAAGTCTACTTGCATTGTACAAATACTATTTCTGCCAAGAGAAAAGACAATGATGCTAGAGTATTTCATTTTAAATAATCCATTAATCACAACTACTGTTGTGTAGACACTGTGATGAATTATGCAGTAATTAGAGGAAATCACCCCCCCCATAGGATGATCTGATATGGATTTGTAAGATTAAGAACATAATGAAAACACCCTAAAATAAGAAAACTGTGACTTATGAACATATACTTAAAGATACCATTGGACTTAGAGAAATAAAAAGGAAGAAGATCTACTCTCCTGTTCAGGGTGTGCCTGAGTTTTTGGTTTTTTGTTTTGTTTTGTTTTCCAAGAGATAGCATCTGCTGAGAGATTTTTAAATGGAAAAATTGCTAAATCTGCTGCAGGTTTAAGCAGAGACAAGATGAAGAACTGTCCTTCCTGAATTACAAACAGCAGCAAATAAAAAGAAGCAACTAAAGGTCATCTCACACCCGTGGCCTTCTGAGTCTGAGCTCTTCCTTTTTCCTTTGGCCACAGCCAAAAATCCATTTACATGTTGTTTTCTTTGTTAAATCAGGAAAAACAAGCTAGCCAAAAGGGATTGTTTTCCAGAAGTTCTGCTTGTTTAGCATCATGGAAATATGAGACTGTTATCTAGTCCATTTGGAAGATGCATTGGGGATAACAACAAGATCTCTGCTATGTTTATGAATTTATTTTACAGTTAGATGTTTCTACCACCTTTACTCTTCAGGTATGCCTGTCCACCTTCCCTACTGAATGTGAAGATACACCTGATGTGCACTCTGAGGCTGCCCTGTGGTAACACGAGAATAGGATGAACAAAGAAATTCTAGAACATAAGAGAAGGTTTTTTCTTATTAATCATATTTTGAAAGGGATACAAATTTGACAATTTTTTTTCTGATCAAGTAAAAGGAAGGTGTTCAGAACATCAGTGAGAATGTATTCAATTACATCTACTGAATGATTAGAACTATAACCAGGGGTTGTAAGGGGATGTGGCATCTTTTAAATAGAAGACATAATTCTCATTCCTACAGTTTAAAATTTAACAGAAACAATTTAGAGAGCACTGAAGCAGCCAGCAGGAGGACAGGAGATCTCAGGAGGAACAGAAAGTCAGCAAGACCTCGAACTATTAGGATTCCTGGAGAGGTAAGAGAGGGCACTCCTGCCTGGGAACAGTGAGATTAAAGACGTGGGGGAGGAAATACTTTGAGAATTTTCGGGAACAAAGAGGTGACTAAGAGGAAGCCAGCAGAGAAAACCAATTAACATGCTAAAAGAGACCCTCAATTATTTCAATTCTAGGAAGGGGTCATTTTTCTGTTCTAAAGTATCAGATGCTTTGAATAGATGTTTTAGTTTTTTCCACTTATCTCAAGTTCTATTTCCTTTAATGCATGAATTCATTTATTTTATTCTTCTTTGTGGTAGTAACCGACACACAGGACCTGAATTCCTTACAGGCAAAGTCCATCCTGTTTGGCTGCACAGTCACGCAGCACCCACACCAGCACTAGCTGCCCACCCAGATAACAGTTTGGGGGCCTGTTTGAGGGACTAAAAACAGGAGGCTGGATGGATGGGTTAAGATTGGATTTTCTGTTTGGGGGCTCAATGCAGATAGGCTTGTTTGTATTTTATATGCAGATAATGTCTTATTAATTATTTAACTTCTGCTCCATTAGAAATGAAAATAAGGCCAGAAACCCACATCTGGAGAGGACAATATTTACTTAGTTAAGGTTTGGTAACATCCCTGGAAGAATTCTCTTTTTTCTTAAAGCAGAATCTTTCTGTGTTCCAGTCGTGGTTATTGCAGAACTGTCGATTCTGTTGTTTAGCTTTGGAATCTCCTTTCAATTCTCTCCCTCATTTGAACCATTGATGGGAAAGCCATGAAACAAATGAAGACCAACAACTGAAAACAAATAATAATGGGTACTAGTTGCTGACATCTTTCATATGTCAAATCCCTGCCAAGTAGTTTCCTGGATTATCTAATTTAATTGTTCCCACCCTCATATAGAGGTAGGCATTACAACCCTCATTTATAAATGGGGGAACTGACAGAGAGGTTGGGTATTTTCCCCAAGTTACATTTTAACAAGGGATGGAGCTAGGACTCAAAGCCTCCCCTTAACCACCCTGAAAACTTCAATATGGAGAATGGAAAATGTGAAAAGGAAGAGGGAGTAGAAAAGTTTATAAAAGTGATACTTTAGGGTGGAACTGAAAAGATTTTACTGTTGTCAAAATGATCTGTTATTCTAAAACAAGATGGTAACTAAAGAAGTACTAGGATTAAAGAATTTAGAACTAATGAGAGATATGGAACTGAAGACCAATACCTAGAAAGTTAAATTCTTGGTCTCAGCCATAAATGGCCTAAGCCCCTAAAATGCAAATCAAAACTACAATGAGGTATCACCTCATACCTGTTGAATGACTTACGAAGAAGACAAGAAATAACAAGGATTGATAAGGATAGAAAGAACAGGACCCTCGTGTGTTGTTGGTGAGAATGTATGAAAAAGCACAGCCACTATGGAAAACAGTTCTGAGATAGCTCAAAAAATAAAAAAATAGAACTACCATATGATCTAGCAAGTCCACTTCTGGATATATACCCAGGAGGAAATGAAAACACTAAGTTGAAAAGATGTGTGGACCCCCATGTTCATCGAAGAGGTAGTTATAATAGTAAAGACAGGGAACCAATGTCAGGACCCATCAGTGGAGGAATGGGTTCTTAAAAAGTGGTAGGTACACAGTGTTCTACTACTCAGCCGAAAGAGAAGGAAATCTTGTCATTTGCAACAGCATGGATAGACCTTGAGGGCATTAAGCCAAGTGAAATAAGTCAGAGAGAGTAAGAAAAATACCATGTGATCTCACTTATATGGAGAATTATAAGAAGAAGAAAAAAAAAAACAGCAGCTTGATGATTTCCAGGGACAGAGGGGTAGGAGGAGGGAGAAACAGGGGGAGGGGGTCAAAAGATTTTTATCAATTAAAAAATAAGTAAGTCATGGGAATGTCATGTCCAGCATAGAGACTACAGTTAATACTGTATTGCATAGTTCAAAAATCACTGAGAGAAGATTTTAAAAGTTCTCATGACAAGAAAAAATTTGTAACTGTATGTGGTAATGGGTATAATGACACTTACTGTGGTGATCATTTTGCAGTATTCACTAACCTTCAATCATTATGTTATATACCTAAAATTAATATAATGTTACATGCCAATTATATTTCATTTAAAAAATAATCTGAGTCCTTAAACTCTCTATTTTTATCATACATCATCTGTGTGGGATTTGCTTTGCATATCTATAGACAAATGGGAAAGTGATCTCAGAAACAAAAAACTAGAAGCTCCAGGGGTGTTTCCCAAGAAGGAGAAATGGTCTCTGTTCTTATACTTGAGTGGTGATAACCTCCAATGAGGAAATAAGATCACCAGAAAAACAAGAAGTAGAGCAACACGCTCTCACAACAATTTCATGCATATCCTCAAAGCACATTAAATATCTGGAATATTTGGCTTATTTTTTAGGTCACCAGTGTTAAGAAGAGACTATTTAGAATGACAATAATTTATAACAGGATGCTTTTTAGGCTGGAGCAGAGATGGTTTGGGATCAGCCTGCGAATTTAGGCAACACTCCAGGAAATACTTATATGTGCAGGCATCCAAAACAAGTTCTATTCACGTGTCCACAGGAAAGGACTTGAACTGTGACAACAATGATATTCAGTACAAGAGAAGTATGTCCGCAGGTAAAGTCCAAGAAAGGCCAGATGCCAGGAGCAGACAGCCAAGCCTCCCAGAGGAACAGAGGAAGGCTGCACGTGAAAAGACAAGCTGGCGCTGTAAGTAAAAGGCTGCCCAGGGTCGGGACATCCAGAGGGAAAGCACTGACAGGTACAGTGCAAGGCGGCACCTGGACACCCACCCTTGAAGCTCAGTCTCTTGGCGAGACTGGGCCTGAGCCCTGAAAGCCAAGCAAGAGGAATTCACTAAAGAACACATGGCATCTCTGTCTCTGGGGATCCGAGACGCAGAATCTCAGCACATTCCATAATCCTAAATAGCTGCTCTCATTACTTATGCCATTCAAGCCCAGGGAATCTCACCATCTCTCGCCCGCCCTGTCTTTGAAAGAAACGACAACTGTATCTAAATGCCATGAAGGCTTGTGGGCTATGCCATCGCTAGCTTCAGAGACTGACAGTCCTTCAGAGTGCAGAGGAGATTTAGGAGATAGAGTGCTTAAGGTAGGGAAAAACAAATTAAGTGATGTGTCATCACCCTCTTCGAAATTATGAATATAATGGATTCTTGCATAATGAAGTACCATTTCCCATTACTAGTGAGCACCTATTGTCTTCTTTGTTCTATTTTTTTTCTTTTTTTTAATTATTATTATTATTATTGTTATTTATGTCTTTTACATTTTGTATTCCCCTTGGGCAACCCACCACCAATTCACCCGTGATCCATCTCCATGGTCCCCCGTATTCTCCTCTCTTCCATTTTGTGCCCTTATCCTCCCTTCCCCCCCCCCCCCACTGATTGTCTCTCTCCCACCTGGCCTCTCTATAGTCCTGTTATAAGTGAAACCATTTGATATTTTTCTTTTTCTTTCTGGCTTATTTCACTGAATATGATTCCCTCTAATTCCATCCATGTCGCTGCAAATTGCATGTGTTTATCTTCTTTCCATGCTGAATAGTACTCCATTGTGTATATGTACCACATCTTCTGGATCCAACCATCTATTTTTGGACATCTGGGTTGCTTCCATACCTTTGCTATTGTGAACAGTGCCGCAATGAACATACGGGTGCATGTATCCTTTCGGATTAGTGTTTCTGTGTCCTTTGGGTAAATTCCCAAAAGTGGGATTGCTGGGTCGTATGGAAGCTCCATGTTGAGCAGTCTGAGGAATCGCCATGCAGTTCTAAACTGGGGCTCTGGGGGCACTTACAAATTAGCATTGTGAATACTATTCACAAAGGTTGCTTGTGGAATGTGGGATCCCTGACCCTCCTTATTCTTGGGGATATTGTCTTGGTGCCCAGAGTTCCTGCTTGTCAGCTAGGTGTAGGGTGATGCAGGGGTCCTCTCAGCAAGACCAAAAATCCTGGTATGAGGAACAAACTAGGAAACCAGTCAGTATCTGCTGAAAAGAGCAGGCAGACATTATAATCGAGATAATATGCAGGAACAGTGGAGCCCCCCTGCAGTAGCCTCTGGTCGCTCTGCCCTTACATCCTGATAGCGCATCCCCCAGGTAGGTACACTCATACTTGCCTGCCCCACCTTGGTACTTGACGCTAGGAAATACAAGACTTCCTTTGGAGGGGGCCGCACCTTCCCGCTGGGGTAGCCCCTCGAGGCTTCTCATTGCTCCACATGGACCTTGAGTGATTGCTCCTCCCACACCACTCCCACCGCTGCCACCCTGATTGGTGACTGTGAAAGATGAAGAACATTCTTCAATATTAACACTTTGTGTGCCGGTGCCCTCTAAATTTACCAGCCCTTGGGGCCGGCCATTTTCTGTGCCACCGCATGAATGGTATAAGCATTCAATAAAACACACACAACTCCTGAACTACTGGATATTAAAAAAACTGTAATATCTCTCATAAAAAACCTTGCACTTTCACCAAAACAATGTATAAAGCTTCTAGACTGAGTACGATCAAAGAAATAGCTCCTAATAGCTCCAAATAAATCCACCATAGTGTGAAAAACCGGAGACTAGATGAACACGTATTAATACGTGAGCGGTCACCTGATACTTGTGACAAAAACACGTACTAATACGTGAGCGGACCACAAAGTGTTAAGTAGTTCATGTTACTCTTACATTATGCATATTTACATTTATACTCTGAAAATCTACATTGCAGGGGGGGTAAAAAACTCTAGAACCCCAAAATGTCTTTTTGGCAGGAGTGTTATCTTATGAAGACTTATGAAGGCTGGGTAGAAGTTGCTTTTCACATTTATATGTAAACTTTTCTCTATAAGGACCTCAAAAACCTAATTTCCTTTTTTCAATAGTGAAGGTAGGACTCAATCTGCATAATTTGTTTTGCTATACATTACACCTTAAACTCCCTAACTGAACTTTCCCTTTTTCCTCCCAATCACTCTTGTCTTAACTAAGCTATTCAAGATGGCATTTCAAGCAACATGGGTGAGTTACTTCATCTTGCTGGGTCTCTCTCATATACAGTTATTATTAAACTTCTTTTTGGACTTTTTCTCTTATCTGTCTAGTGCTTGTTTGAAAATAGTTTTATTTGTATAGATATATTTAAATTTTTAAATTTATTTTCAAAAAATTAAAATTTATATGCCAACTCTATTTTCAAAATTGAAATTTATGAATTTATGATATCCACTCATTTCAATTTGAATTTTATCTCTTAATTCTAAAGATTATTTAAAATATTTTAGAAAAAAATAATTTTTTAAACATATGAAAAGTTTTTGGTTTTCAGTGTTTACAACTATTTTAACTTATATTTTTTAATGTGTTTAAACTCTGGACATTATAATAAATTGTATTTTTTCATGCTTTAGATTGAGGTTGGGAAAAAGCTAAAATCATGATAGAAAATACAAAACGGAGTTCAGAAAGTAGAAAGGATATTTTAAAAATAGATATTTTGTTGTAGAAAGGAGGTATTTATCAAGATAGGAGGAGGACATTTAAGATTTATACTTTTAAGTATCTAGACTTTTCTATGGGGGGGTGGCTTTATTTTCACTCCCCCGCTGCCTCAAAAATGTTGGAGACCAGAATGCCTATGCAACCTAAAAAGGAAAGAATTATGTGCAAAAGTCTTTCCTAATGTACAAAGCTGTATCTCCAAGACCCTAAATCACTCTGCCATACAAATTTTGCCCCTTCACCATGGGGGAGCTTGACAATGCTGTACGTCACGGAGTCTGACTTGTGAGACATTTCCCAACCACCAACATGCTCAAGAAAGCCAGATCTGGGCTCTAGAAGGGAAAGGTGTTTTCCTGTTGACCAAACAAGTTGGTGAGCATCACAGGTGAGGAGGCTGGATTCCAGGCCATGGTAACTCAGGATAAACAGTCCAGGTCATTCGAGGCCAAAGGCAAGTTTTGTGACCAATAAGAGCAGCAGCAGCCACTCTACGTGAGCAGAGGCCAAGACAGCAGCTTCCAGGAGGCTCCAGCAGCTGCCAGGGCACAGGAACATGAGTTTCCAAGGCAGTGACTGTCTCACAGGGCCCCCTCAGCCCTCTGTCTTCTGGAAGAGTCCCTCAGTGACCATGAAATATCAGGGCCTGCCTTTCACAAGAAGTGGCTGTAGATCCACGGGGCAGAAGACTATTCTTGAGACAGCCATTCACTCCATGAGTGCCACAATTTGGTGGAATCTAGGATATATATTCAGTTTCTGTACATACAAAATAGTCCATAATAATGAACATTATTAATAAGGAACAATATCCCAAGGTTGATCCTTAAGTCACATAAAATTTAGAAATAATGACATTATTAAGCAAAACAAATCCATTAAAAATGTTTCACTGAAAAGAATAAAATACTATTTGGAGAAAGAGTTAAAAATGCTAGAAATTTTTTTTGGCCTTTTTGTCTCAAACTTAAACATTTTTTTTTATATAATATATATTTTTATTGTTATTTATGTCTTTTACATTTTGCATTCCCCTTGGGTAGCCCACCACCAATTCACCCGTGATCCATCTCCATGATCCCTTGTGTTCTTTTCTATTCCATTAAACATTTATATAATTAGTATGATATAATGCAATACGATACCAGAAAAGAGGCATTTTAAGAAACAAAGAATTTAAAAAATCTCAAAAGATAACTTGGCAAACTTCTGGATAGTTTCAAGACATATTGATATGTTTTACCCTTCTGGGCCATACATGTCATAGGCGCCACTTAACCAAAAGGAATAAACACATTTGAGATAAATGCTCTCCGCTCTAAATCAAATATAACAAAGAAAATATATTGAGAAATGATTTTTTTTTCTTAAAGAACCAAAAAACTCATCATAATTAGCTTTTTTCCAGGGGGATGAGTCCATCCTTCCCTAACAATCATCTTTGGCTGGATGGTTAATATTTGTTCCTTGCTAGTAGGGAGATATTCTTCTGATTACTTACATAGGCATAGTATTTAATATTTATCTATCCTAAAACTATTTTAAAAGGGCTCTTCCAACTGACTTCTTTTCAACAAACCGTGCATGTCTGTGTAGCTGCAGAAGCAGCCCACGCCCAACGCCAGATTCCCGTTGGTAACACATAGCTGGGGATTTTCCCACTCATCTCCCCATTTTGTTGTCTCTTCTGTGTTAGCTGTGTCTCTCACTAAGCTAATCTGGGGGCAGGAAACTTAAATCCACTAAAAGCTAGTATTTAATGAGCACTTACTCTGTGTCTGACATTGAGCAATGAACTTTCTGTGAATTATCTCATTTAATCTTTTCAAACGAACTACTGTTACGCTCATTTTGCACAGGAGATACTGAGACTCAGAATGATTAAATAAGCCACCCCAAATCTGATGCCAGAATTTACCCCAAAAATTAAAAGAAAAAAAGCCCACTAATTTCAAACAAAACTTGCACTCCCATGTTTATTGGAGCACTATTTATTATCACTAAATTATGGAAACAACCTAAGCACCTCAAAACAAATCAGTGCATCAAGAAGTGGTATATATTCACAATGGAATGTTACTCAGCAATCAAAAAAGATAAACTCACGCCATTTGCAGCAACATAGATGGAACTGGAAGGGAAAATACTAAGTGAAATAAATCAGAGGGAGAAAAATAAATATCAGATGATGTCACCAACATGTGGAATATAGAGAAAGTAAACTAAGGGTCAGATAAAGATGGGCTTAAAAACTAACCCTGGAAAACTGACCACAGAACTGAAACACTAAGGGGGAGTAGGCAGGGGAGGGGTTAGAACAAAGAGGAAAGGAAGCATAATGGGCTGTGGTGGTGGACTATGAGTGATTTGATGGTGGGTGCACTATAAAATGGCAATACCTGATGGGGGTTCCCTAATATTACCTCAATTATAAATACATACATACATTAAAAAAATCACAAAGAGATATGCGCAAATAAAAAATCATGAACCAAAAAAATTTTTAGGCCAGAATCTACACTCTGAAGTAAATGTGTTACTTCTAAGAGGCATATTTTTTCCCTGTTTAAACGTCTGAAATTGTTAGTACATCTAATAATGAAAGATTTATTACAATGCAAATTGACAGTGACTTTCTTCTTTACTGGCACATAAAATAATACCAAGTCTTACAATCTAAGACCTCTCTCTTTTTATGACATTATTTAGCTTCCTGTTTTGTTCCTATTTCACTCTCCCACAGAACCTGACACAGGGTAGACATTCAATAATTCTTATATTAAAAAAATGTACATTTAAGTACTACCAAGTGATATCCTTAGTAACTTATACCAACTTGTTAACTGGCACAAGAATGGCTGGTATGTGGTCATATTGATAATTCAGAACCCAGAAAATTTAGTACGTATCTATCTGTTAAATAACTGTTTGACATATGGTCTGATAGATTAAATAAGCTTGCCACATATGCATCTGCTCCTCTCTTGAAGCAACAGAGACTACACCATGTATAGTTCTTTCCATCACCCATTTCTCAGTGCCCTGAGAAATTGCTAAATGGACAAAGATCCCACTCCAATCAACATTTGCAGCTCCTAACACCATCCTTTCAAATAGAATTGAGCAGATGGATTCATCTATTCCAACATCTTCCCTGGCTCTACAAAACTCCCCGGATGCACCACCATCCATTCCTTTATATGCCACCAATGAGGACTTTGGATCATCCACGCAATTTTGCTCTTGTCAGGAAAGCTAGATGGGAAATTCAAGTGCAAACTTGAGGACAACCTGGTGTGCTTCCCGCCTATATATCATAAAGGTGCCTGAGGGCCAAACAAGAATCATTCCAACTAATCTTTAAAACGATAAGGATAGAGTAAGGTAGCAATTGTATTCAACTAAGCTGAAGCCCTGACATAAATCTCTCAATCTCCCATGGTGCCACCGAGGACCTCTGGCACATCCCCAGGCAAGGTCACATTCTAGTTCAGGATTTATGAGGCCTTAAAAGCAAGCAACACACACATACCCCAGCATCTCCAGATTATCTGGCTAAATTCACATTTATGGAGGTTGTCATTAGGTGAAACTTCTGACAAAACTTAAAGACAAGCAAACAAGTTAATTAAATAAAACCCTGTAAGAGATGAAGAAAACAGCCCCTGAGGGGGAATAAAAAGATTAAATCTCATTGATAAAAACTTCAATGACCTGCTGTGGCTGGGGGTGACCCCGGGACTCACCTCGAGTGCATAAATGTTGGGAAGCCAGCCTTCTGTGACCTGTGTCTGGTATCACCCTTGTTCTGCAACCATCTCAGGCCTGGTAGGTCCCTCTCGGTTCAGAGAGCATGAAAGAGAACCTTGGAGCCCTTAGCATCGTCCCCACAGGTTAGGAGAAACAAGCCAGGAGGGAGAGAGCAGCTCGAGCCCCCTGTGAGTCTTATCTCTCTCCTCTCTTAGCCGTTCTCTGCTCAGTCTCTCTGCACAGGTGTGCCCACCTGCGCATGCCCACACCATACTCCACGGCCGCCATCCAGGCACGCGAGTAAGACCACAGGTGTCGATCATAGATGCCAATGGCGGGAGTGAGGAAAAAACCTGATCACTCCCATTTACCCTACAACTCCCTGCCTCAATATTTGAAGCTCTCCCCACCTCCACCCTAGCTCAGTTCTTCAGACTTGCATTCTTCACGTCTCTCCTCACTGAAGCCTCTTTGCTTGAATTTAATTGGCTAACTTAAAACTTCAACAACACTCTTTCCCTTCCTGTCCCGCAAAAGTACACTACACCTTCGGCTCTTGAAATGTGTCTATCTTCTGTCACATCTTCCCTGCTACCTACCAAATAGATTAATGGAAGTGATCAGGTTTTTCCTCCTGCCCGCCACTAGCATCAATGATGGACACCTGAGGTCTTACACGTGTGCCTGATGGTGCACCTGGAGTACGGTGTGGGCGTGTATGCGAGGCCGGGAGACTGAGCATCTAAGCGCAGTAGCAGAGGACAAGGTGGTGGAGGACCCTCTGGCTGAGAACAGTAGAGACCAGCGAAGGGACCAGAGAGAAGAGCAGAGAGCCCAGGAGTAAAGATTGGCGGGGGGCTGAGGCCTGCCAGCCTCCCAGCCCCCAGGCCTCCCCGCCTGCCCTGCACCTCGCTGCCTCACTACAAAGGGTGTAGAAGGATCATTAAAGCCATGGAGGACTCCGGGACTCCTCCTTTATGTGTCTGACTGGATCATAGAAAATCTGCCCGTGCCTTGCTGGCGCTGCGCCACCTTTACCAGGATAGCCACTGCTCCAGGCAGCAGAGCCTGCAGGGATGTTGCCTCACACTCCCAATGAGCTAACTGAATTCCAGTCTGCAAAATAGCCCATCCATCACCCATGGGACCCGGGAGCCAAAGGGGCAGGAGCTACCACGATGTGCCAGTGCAGTACAAACCACTGGGCAGCCTGGGTGAAGTAGGGAGTCGAGGCCCCCCCACAAGGGAAGCTACACATGAAATCCCCATGCTGTGCACAGCTCCGGGTTTTTTCCCAGCAATCCATGCTGAAGTCTCAACTCAGGATCCAACAGGATTCTGTATTAGCTGGGGATTTCCAAACAAACAGTACTAAAAGGATGATTTATTTCCAGAAACTAGCTTAAGTGATGGTAGGAGCTGGCAAGTCCAAGTTCTGAAGGGTGGCTAGGCGGACTGGAAACTGCAGCGGGAGTATTTTGTGGTCTAAGTCCAAAGGCAGACTGGAGGCAGAATCCCTTCTTCCAGGGCTCTGTGTCTTCTCTGGAAACCTTCCAACTGCTTGGATAAGGCTCACCCACATCGCTCTACTCAAAGTGTATTGATTTAAATCTTAAACACATTGAAAAAAACCTTCACAGCAATATCTAGGCTCATGCTTGACTGACCAACTCGTTGTCCTGACCTGGACCACTGGACACATACCACTAACCACCACATGTTCCCCGGCCTGTATTCCCCCCAGAACGTTTCAAGCGCTTTGCACTGTTCTCTAGGTCCCTTAGCCTGGGAGCTGATCCATCACCATCGAGTACAAATTCACCCCCCATAGCCCCATCCCAAACTTAAGTTATGGATCCCAAAGTTCCAGAGACTTCTCAGCTATCCCAGCTTCCTGGGGCAAATCCCTCTGCTCCAGAGCACAACATCTTGTCTAAACATGAAAAACAGGATTCCGGTTCCCTGCAACCTTGCATAAATCATAACAGAACCCCCCAAACCTCACCATAAAAAGCATTAAACTATTAATACAATCACAAAATATGCCTGTCACACACTTCTAAATTATATCTCTTAAATATCCAATTGATTTGTTCTTAAATACACATGAATCAGATTCCTCGATTGCTACCATTTTATAGAAAATTGGACATTTTTATGTGTACATCAGGAGATATGTTTATTTAATCTCTGAGCTTACTCAATTTCAGAAATAAAAACTTTTCCAACGTTTTTAATAACAAAGTATAGCAGTGAGTAAACACAGATGTATGAAGTTACACCCCCGGCTCAGAAGCCATGTGAAACGGGTCCCTAAAGTCAGGAGTAAGTCAGGAGCAGAGAACACCAAAAACTAAACAAGAGGAGAAATGTGTGTAGCACAATCGCTTCCCAATAGTTAGCATCATTTTTATACACAGAGGCTTTGTAGAGAGTTCTGGAAGCTAAGGGAGTAAAACGTCATTGCACGAGTGAAAAACGTGAACAGCATCACCATGAGGGATTACATTTTCCAAATACTTATTCATTCTCTAGCAAGACAATTGCAAGTAACTGTAGCATCACCCAATGAGTAAGCGCAGATCCTAGGAGCTCTGCAGAGTTAAATTAGTTCCCCTATTCTTAGTATGGAAGCTTATTCAAATGGCGATGGGTGGTTTCAGTCAGCCCCAAGAAGTCAACAGGGAAGTAGCCACCATTTCTGCTTCACACTGGTCTGTTCCCCCTCTAAGAGGGAAGTTGAACAGCAGAAACAGCTTGTTTTATCAGCCTTGTTACTATCATTGGTAATTGACATTTAACGATCACTGAGGGGTTAACCCTAAGTTCCTGGCAGAGCCTAAAGCTGCCCCATGAATGCTTGGCCTGATTCAGCCTCAAAACAGTAACAAAGAATAACCATCAAAAAGCCATAGCAAGAGGTTGCAGACTTGCCCCATCAGACTGAAGATTGCCTAATTATAGAACAGGAAAAAGACCAGAAAAGAACTTGAAAGAGGAAAGCAGATTTTTGAAAAAGTGTCATTTCTTTCCTTCACCCATTGACCTCTTCTGTGGAACTCCTGCAACAAGGGAGTCATTGTTTACAGAAGTGGTTGGCAGGATGGTAGAGAAAAGACCTGAAAATTATTAAATATTTCTTGTTGACTAGAAGAGGTTTTGATTCCTGATGAATGAAAAACCTTTTCATGGTTCAAGTTGTAGTTCAGGGTTACCAGTAAAACTGAAAACTAACAATAGTCCTATTGCCACATCTTGGTTTGGACATATAAAGGAAATTGGCTTATAACAAACAGGAAAGCTGCATTCTGTTTTATAATGGGTTGTTCTGGCTGGAGTCACATTCCTGGCACAGCAGCCATATGACTAAACAGCTCACTTAACTTCTGTGTCTCAGTCTCTTCATTTGTGAGATGGTTCTAACAAATCAACCTGAAAGAGTGGTGGTGAGGATTAAGTAAAATCATACACATCGTGCTGGTTATCAGAGACCCTGGCCAATAGTAGATGTTCAATAAATGCCAACTACAGTTATAATGTGAGAACACTTGCAAACTGTGAAGTAAAACAAATGCCAGTTGCCTTAGTGCAACATGAATGCCTCAGCCAGCTTTGCAAGATCAGCACTCATGTGACTTTAGCAATAAAAGGCAGGTCTTCTGGGTCAACGCACTTCTCCCAGCCCTCTGTCTCTCACTCTTCCCCCATGGATCATCTTTATTCTGGTCCTTTCTGTCTAAGGTGACCACAAGCTTATAGACTTTCCCTTGGGTCCTTAATTTCCCACTGCTCTTCCCTGCTACCTTTTCACCTTTGCTCTCACCTTCTGTTTGAAATGCCTTTCTTCTTCCCCCTGCCTCCATGCCACCTGGCCATCCCTCCCTCCTGCAAATCTCAATTCCAGCCTTCCTAGCTCAGCATCCATCTGAATCACTCCCACCCACTGCCCAGATTGGACTCCAGACCCTGATTCCTGGTTCCCAAACATGTATTTCTATGCTTGCGTCCTACACTTACCACACCTACATTTCTGCTTCCACAACACCTAGAGTTCTTCGAAGGCTTCCACCAACTGCTTGCACATTCTCGGGACATAGCACAGTGCTAGATTATATTTGTTTGAATGAATGTAACGCAAGCAAAAATATCCCCTTTAGCTAAAATTGCCAATGTTTACATGTTGTCTTCTTGCAAGATGTGCTTAACTAGAGAAATAAGCCACTGTTTTCGTTTCTGTTCTCCTGACTCAGACTGCCATAATTCCTCATGAGACACCCCTCTCTTTCTTACCTCCGGGATTAACTATTTCAACAGGAACCACTCAATTCAGAAGGCTGAAAGAGACCTGGCCACAGGAATTGCATGAATTGCAGAATCATTGACTAAATAGGAAGCTAATTCTTGCAATGAGGAATACATCAAAGTAGCGGGCCAGAGACCTCACGGCCAACAACACAGGGGCCACAGTTAAACAAAGATGCCCTAGAAAGCCACCTCTCCATACGCAGGGCCCTGCCCTCTGTGCAGCCCAAGAATGCTAGTTCCCCCTGGGCTTTCCTTCCTCACTGCTTTCCACGTTCTTTTTTCTCAAACTTCCAGCCTCCTCTGCTGGTTTTTACCCTCAGGTGTTATGACCTTGCTTACTCTTTCTCTGGAAAGATAGGATCCAGCCAAGAGAACCCCCACAAACTCACCCCTATGCACAAGTTCTGCCCACCCACATCTGCACCCTAACATCTCCTCTCCTGGACAAAGTTAATGCTTCCACCTCTGCCTTGGATCGCAACCCATCTTGCCTTCTCCTCTAAGACTTCTACTGTTCTCTGTCATGCTGCCTCCATTTTTCTTTCTTATGCTGAATACGTCCATCAGAAGATCAGGAAAAAATCTCCTATCATCAAAAAAAGGAGGAGGAGGAGGAGGAGGAGGAGAAGAAGAAGGAGGAGAAGGAGAAGAAGAAAGAAGAAACTCTCCCCAGCTACTGCTACATTTTTTTTCCTTCCCTTTATAGCAAGATTCCCAGATGTTTTCATAGTTGGTGTTTTAACTTTACTCTTTCTGTTGTATTTGGAATGCACACCTTGATGGAGTCTTGAAACTAAAACTAGCCTCAAGAGTTTTAGCCTGTTGAGTTTCACCCTCAAGACTCCATCAAGGTTCCTGGTACCCTCCATATTGCTAAAGCTACGGTCAGATCTCTACCTTTGTCTCATTTGACATTTTAGCAACAGTTGATATAGGTGATGATTATCTTCTTCTACTACCTCCCTGACTAATATATCACCTTCCTGGTTCTTTCCCACCTGTCTGGACATTGCATCCTGATTTTTCTGGTTCCTCTTCCAAATCTCTAAATGTTGGAGATCCCAAGTTCAGCCCTGAGTTTTCTTCTCTATATTCATCTTCTTGATAATCTCATTTAGATTACTAAATTGAAATGCTATTTCCATGCTGTAGGCTTCCAAAGATGTCGAATAGGCATCTTCAACTTAATAAATCTAAACCTGACCTCTCGGTATATAATCCCAAATTACCTTCTTTCTCGGTGAGTTGAAATTCAAATCTTTTGGTTGCTAAGGCCAAAACTCTTGGAGTCTTTTTTAGCTTCTCTGTCCCTTTACCCTACATCAGCTCTGTCAGCAAATTCTGCTGACTCCTCTTCTTGTTTGCCTTCATCAGCATCTTCCATTATTAAAGGGATCTAAGTCTCACACAACTGAAGAATACAATAGACCCAAGAAAGGGTCACAAGTCTACTTGACCCTCAGAGTTCTCCTTATTCTCTGCCCCCCAGTAGGCTTCTCCCCTTCAGCAGCTAGTAATGTTGTTCAACGCTTTGTTTTCAAATAATTCAAGAGTCACAGGTCATTCCCAAGAGAGTGCAGAGACACCCCATGGATCCTTCACCCAGTTTCCTCCCATGATACTTTTTACGTAACTATAGTGCTCCCAAAACCAGGAAACCGACACTGGTGTGTCACTGAATCAAATGTGTAGATCATGTAACCACCACGGTAACCAACATACTCACCTATTCCATCTCCACAAGCAACTGTCCTCTGCCACCCCCTCATATTTACCTCTCTTCATCCCTAACTCCTGTCAAACACTAATCTGTTCATCTCTTCAACTTTGTCACTTTGATAATGCCATATAAGTGGGACCATATAGTATGTGTTCTTTGGAGATTGGCTTTTTTCACTTAACCTAATATGCTTGAGATTGTTAGAAGTCATTGCATTTTCAATAATGTGTTCTTCTTTTATTGTTGAGTAGTAAGTATTCCACTTATAGATGTTTTCACAGTTATTTAACCACTCACTTACTAAAGGATATTTTGGTTGTTCCCAGCTTTTGACTATTATAAATAAACCTGTTATGAATAATTCTGGGCAAATTTTTGTGTGGCCAATTACTATTCAATTCTCTGTTGTAATTTCCCAGGAATGCAATCACTAGGTTGTTTGATGAGCATCGATGGGGGTTTTATGTTTGTTTGTTGTTTTTGTTTTGTTTTAGAAACTATCAGACTCTACTTTGACCAATATCCTCCCACTACACCTTCAGTCTGTTTTCAATCTAGCAGCCAGAGTGATCCTAGCAAGATGAAAATCAGGTCCTGTTACTCCTCTGCCTGAGACCGGGTCAGGACCTTCCCTCCCACCGACCCCAACCTCCACCCCCAGGAAAGCCAAGCACCTTACCATGGCACACAGAGTTTGGCTCTGTCATATCCTCTGACTCTATTTCCAATTACTGTTCCTATCACTTGCTCCTCTCCAACCACTACAATGGCCTCCTTGCTCTGCCCTAAACATGCTATGCATATGCTATTCCCTCTGCCTGCAACACCTTTCCAACACAGCTCATTCCCACACTCCTTCAGATCTTTATTCAACCATCCCTCTCAGTGAGGAGTTCCTAGTCACCCTAGCTCTCTACCAACCTTCCCAGCTTTGCTTTTCTCCTAAATAAATTATCACCACCTACCATGCCACACACTTATTATTTATCCAGTTTGGTTGTCATATCTCATGCTTCACTGGAATGCAAGCACCTTCAAGGCAGGGATTTGTGTCTAAGGTTTGTTTGCTGCTGACTCCCCAGTGTCTGGAACAGTTTCTGGCACATCATAGATGTTCAATAAATATGTTTTCCGTGAATGGATGGATAAAACAGTCAACAATCACTAACTAGAAAAATATAATTGCCACCATTTCATATTTGTTCATAATGTCCCTGAGTAAAATGACATTCAGGGCCCATTGAAATGGAAGACAGAACAACACAGCAAGAACACTTTAAAAGGTTCCCAGAAAATAATGACAAGTATATAATTGTAAATGGGCAGGTCAATATTGTGCTGGGCCACCCAGCCAGAGTCCTTACATTTCTAGAACAAAACCCTGGAGCTTCCCCAGTTCTGAATTGTCCCAAAGAACACAGAGCTCGGGAAGCTAAACAGGAAGCTACAAGCCGATCCTCTGATCACCTGGAAAACAAGGACACACACAACTTACACGCAACCCATGCTTGGCAGTCCACACACAAAGCCTGCAGGGACTGTTTTCAAAGCCTAGAATAAGATCTTACCTCATTAGCCATTGCACTGCACTTTTGAACCAATTTTATGCTTCACAAAAAAATCAGGCAGATAGTTCACCGGGGAGTGGAAGAAAGTTCACGGTGCTGGACTCCGGGTGATTTAGTGGCAGGTGCACTATGATGGCAATATCTTTGGGGGGTTGGTTCTATACTTCTAGGATATCAACAACAACACATGCCAATGTAACCTTAATTTTAAAACTTAGTTACTTGATTTTCTTTTTTTTAAGCACGAAGTACATTTTATTTTCCTCTCTTTGGAAAGGGAGTACTTAGTTAATCATATTCACTCCGTGGGGAGGAAGAAATAACTATGCTATGCCAGGCCTTAGTTACCTTTAGTTACCTTTTGTTCTCTTCCCAGTTGATCACTTCTACATTTATTATGTCCACTGATTAGCTTTTGAAGAAGAATTTTTTAAAAGTTTACTAAAAGGACATACTAGAATAAATGTAAAGTATGTTTTTGAATTCTACTTAAACAAATACTATTAATTTTATGAATTGATTACACTCATGGCAATTTTTGAGTAGCGCATTGGACTTCTAGACCATTGGAGGCATCCAATAGTTACTTGATTTTTTTTTTTTTTTTAAAAAGAAAGTTTAATGTCAATGAAGAGAGTTTCTTTACAGGCTTACAATGTATAGCATGGACATGTTAGAAAAAAATTCCAAGTAAGTAACTTAATTTATATTTTGTTTACTGATATCTGTTGCTACTTTTTGAGTGCTCAGTATGAAAATAGCTAACAATTATATATGCAT
Organism: Scalopus aquaticus; assembly: GCA_004024925.1. Lineage (NCBI taxonomy): Eukaryota > Metazoa > Chordata > Mammalia > Eulipotyphla > Talpidae > Scalopus > Scalopus aquaticus. Next base: position 44,859 of record PVIJ01012730.1, read on the forward strand.
TTATTTATTGTAATTATATATTGCATATTATGCACCAAGGACTTTCTAAGCACTTTCAAGGACTTTCTGAGCATATTAAATCAACAATTCCCCCCAAACTGCACCTGGAGGTAGATACTCACCTGCACCCCAGGTTATAGAGAGAGTGTCACTGATGTATCCAAAAACACATGACTGGTGAGTGAGGCTAGTGGCGCTGGAATCCAGGCAGTCTGGCTCTGCAGTCTTTTCTCTGCCTCTTCACTTTGTGCAAAAAGCTCCCCAAAATCTTTTACTCCTCTTATCTCCTGTCTCATGAAATGTTTAAAACCATAATGTAATATATGTAAACGTCATATCATAACGCTGTACACCTGAAACCTACAGAATGTTATAAACTCATCTCACCTCAATTATCTATCTTTGTCACCCCAAGAAGTAACAGAGGAGGAAACTGAAGTTTACAGAAGTGAAGTAATCAGCTTGGGAAGTAACACTTTCAAGTTTAGGCCTCAGACCCAGATTAGTGACTCTTAAAGTCCATCTTCGTGGTCTCCCCCATCTCCTCTCCTACCTTCTCCTACTCCATGTCCCTGGCAGGAGGCTCCATCACTGTCCACTCTCACCACCCTTCTCCCAGGCCTGCAAAGTTGTACACACACACTCTCTCTCTCACACACACACTCACAATTAACCTCTTCTTTCTCCTACTTTCAAAACACCTTTCCCTCTGCTCTGTAGGAACAGAAATGTGATTTGTCTTCACTGAGGCTGTCCTTCTAATAGATTTACTAGTTAGTATAGCTTTTATTGGTCAGGCTCCAGACCATAAGACATTTTCAGAGCACATTATGGAAGTATTTTTGAATAGAGGGCCGTTGTTCTGATAGAACTCACACCCCTTTAGCAGTTGTTGTGTCTGTGAGCAAAGCTGGTGACAACCAGAATAGATCACATTGTGTCTGTGTGATCTCTGCCAGGCATGTCACCTCTCAGTATGTTATTTTCCCCAGTGCAAAAGGCAATAAAAATGTATTTACTTTGTGGGGTGTGGGAGGAATCCTTGAGCTATACACAAAAAGTGGTACTTGGAAAATTTCCTGGCACAAAATGTTGTTCTTAGCAACTAAATATTTTTACCTCATTTAGTCCTTATGACAAGTCCATGGCATAGTTTCTCCTTTTATTCCCATATTATAGATGAGTGGATCAAAAGAGGTTAAGTGCTTATTCATAAAGTCATAAAGCTACAAAATAACATATATATTAGCCCTTTTTCCTCTGGACCACACCGTCTAGCTGCAGGAGAAGAAATAGCCACAGCTCTACCACTGGTCTCCCTGGCCAGGGCTCTGTGGCAGATGGGTGATTGCCACCTCTATGTGTCCTGCACCGACAGACACACATGCGCAGGACCAGGGGCGTACAGGGCGAGAAAGAAAAGAAGAAAAATTCCCAATACAAGGTTAGTGTGTGTAAATGATTGCCACGGCTAACACGGTTATTAAACCTCGGTTCACCTCTCTGGCATGGAGTAAGGAGACAGCCTTTCTCCCTTCGTCCCGACCCCAAATCCTCTCAATCTAGAAACACCTTCTACTGCTGGTTTTCAAGAAAGCTTGTTTTCTGCCTCATGGAGTGGAGGATTGGGTTGATTTAATAATACTTGCAATCTAGATAGTGTTTTTCTTGCTTAAAAGACCTCTGTGCAAGAGATATTTCCTTCCATGGGACTAAACAAAAAAGATTCATTAAAGAGAAAGTTTTAAAAGAAATGTCATGGTTCTTATTTTCAGAAATGACCGAGCTGGTTAGAATCTGCTTACTGGGAGAAATGTGACAAACCGGCACAAAACAAGAACTTCAACAAAACAAGAAAGTGCACTTTGTATGAACATACAGGAAAGGCCTTTTTACATTTATCAACATTTGAGAGTAAATTTGCATTCTTCTGAAAGCTTAGCATACTTTTTCTTAGGCCTTTTTTAAAGGGAATGTAAGAGAAGGAAAAGGAAAAAAAAAAAAAAAACAGAGCAGTAAAAAAAGCACCCTCTGCTCAGCGAACTCTGTGCTGGAGCGGAAGGACACCGCTAGCAGGCTCACCCCGCCCCTTGCACAAGGCCATCTCACCGACAGTTTCCGCCTCACTTGATGGTAACTCTTTTTCCTCCTGCTTTTTCAGGGGACTATTCATCTTTCTCATTCAGCATCAGTTTCTCCAGCTCTGAATTTTAAATTATTCATATTTAACTCTTCGCTTGCTTTGTGCACTGGGAAAAGTGCTGAAACATCACAGGTCCGAAATGCATTCTGCTCCCTTCAGAAACGCTGGAACACGGGCTTCCATAACTCACTTTCATAACTCACTTTCCTAATCCATGGCAATAACTCAAAGCACTGTGACACGTGTTGCAACATCCAATGAAAGAATCTGCTTAGGAAATTATGACAGAAACTGGAGGCATGGTTAAACACCTGCAGGCCGGAGAAGAAGGGGTTTACTTAGAGTACCACAAGGTGCTCTGCTCCCTGGGAGCCGAGGACTAGCACTCGCCTGGCTGCTGAGGGATCCACAGCTGGCCAGCAGTGACACTCTTTAACATAACAATGATTTGAAGCTCAATTTTGTACCTATAAGTCTTTCCTTTCTGATGACTGGCCTGTATTTAATATCAAAGACACCAGGCTACTTGCCGTTGGAGATCAGTGACATCGCCCCGCGGGGAGGCCAGGTTATCTCGGGCGACAAGTCACCCGGCCTACCTGGAGCCACAGTCCCTCACCGCCGATGGCTCTTGCACATGCTCTTCGTTGTTCCTTCGCGCTCCTTCCCTCAGCAAACAGCGCAGCAATTGCTTCGACATCTTGCTATCACACATGCTATTCTCAGGCACAGACCTGAATTGCTGCGTGCAAGTAAACTGTTACGCTGTCTTCGTTATGTAAGTGATTAAGTTTCCTAGTTATGGGTGTCCTTAGGCCCGCGGTGGCCAGACTTGACACAGTTGAGTAGGATTTGTGATGACTCCAGAGATGACATACACTAAATTTTGAGTTTCGCATTTTATCCCTGTAACTTTCCTTAATTCCATGAGTTTTCCTTGAAGTCAATGCTCTTCAGCTCAGATGATTAGCAGATTATTTTAACAGGGCCAGAACCAATCTCTTCAGCTAATGTCACTCAGTTCCATGATCACAGATTATTGATGTTATCCTCATCAATTCTTTCAATAATGACTAGGTTACCAAGAAGACCATTCCATATATCAAAATAAAAAGCTTCTGTACAGCAAAAGAGACATTAACCAAAACTAACAGACACCCTACCAACTGGGAAAGGATCTTTGCACACAATACATCTGATAAAGGACTGATAACAAAAATTTACAAGGAACTCACACAACTCAACAAAAAAAAAGCCAATAACCCAATCAAAAAATGGGCAGAAGAGCTCAAAAGGC
>PVIJ01012731.1:0-33968 GCA_004024925.1 Scalopus aquaticus
GCACAAAATGGAATAGAAAAGAACACAAGGGACCATGGAGATGGATCACGGGTGAATTGGTGGTGGGCTATCCTAGGGGAATGCAAAATGTAAAAGACATAAATAACAATAAAAATATATATTAAAAAATATATATATATATCTATATATTTAATGAAATTTGTATATTTGGGGCAGAGTGACATAATTCTGAACCATGAAACCCATGAATATGTTTTTGCTTATCATTTTACTCTTAAATTTCTTTTGATTTTGTAGTTACCGGCTATTGAACTTGTATTTTATTCTTTTCTAAGATGAATGGAATTGTTTTGTTTTTCAAATTTCAGTTTATGTTAATTGTTAGGTCACAAAAATGTAGTTAATTTTTGCATATCCATCTTTCCTAAATTGGTTTATTAGTTTATGGAATTATCTTGATAAAAACAAGTTATTTAGGGTTTCTACATAAAAGAACAGATCATCTATAGAAAAAAAAAGCAGTATATCTTCAATTTGAATGCACAGGTATTTAATTTTACTGTCTGTCTAAAACCTCTAATGCAATATTAAATAAAACTATGTAGAGAAAATTTGCCTGCATTTACATTGCAGAATCTATCTTCCCGTATTGTGTGAAGGAGACTAATATTTTAAATACTTTTATATTCTAAGACTAACTTCCTAGGGATCATCTCTGTTTCTGTGTCTTTTTATTCAGGAGAGATTAATGATATGAATCAAGTGTGCCCATTCATCTCCAGACTTACAGGCTTCCACCTATAATGGACCTACGTGCTATTAATGTCTGTGTATACCGGGGAATGGTTTCAAAGTTCAACCTTTTTAAAATCTTTCTTGACATGGTTATCTTAGGTCTCCTCTACTAGTTCCAAGTTAGTCAAGGGTATGTGGGGAGCTGGTATCATTCTAAGACTGTGTCATTTCCTGGTCCCCTAAATAAATTTCAGACTGAATCACCTAACATCACGCTAAAAGTGCAAACTCAAACCTCTGGGTTTTCCCCATTTGCAATGAATAGGCAACTTTAGCTGACAAGACGTTGGGTTCTCACTCTTCCTTTTCTTAATTAAGTTTGTTACCTCCAGCTAAAGAGCAACACTTACAAGGCCATGTCTATGTTGATAAAACTATCATCCACGGTAATTAAGTCATAGGGTGCAGAGATATCAATAGCTCCAGGAGAGAATGATACAATATCTGTTCTTACAAAAATCGGCAGCATTTTTCAAAGAACAAATACTGCTTCAATTTATTTTATCCCTTTGATTAACTTTGATTAATTTCCTGAGTTCTGAAATGGTTGGCAATTTTGTCAGGTATTATACATGTTTTATTTTGTTGAATAGTCATCAACCTCTTCAGAAATCCTTTCCATTGAGAATGGCTTTCTACTGATTGAATTTTAAATCTTAATCTTGCATTTTAAATATAGACCCTATTTATTCACAGTATTTTAACTTTTTTTATATATACTTTGAAAGTTAACTTGCTGAAATTTTGTTGGGGAATTTATCCAAAGCTGTTATAGTGAATGAGATAATGCTGACCTTCACCCCCACTCCAAGGCAGCCTGGGTCAGCAAGAGGACAGACATGCATTCTACCCAGCCATTTATGCAAGGTCGTTCTCTTCAAAATAAACACCTCCCTAGCCAGATAAGACCCAGTCTCTGGCTACGTGGCATAACCACTCTGCGCTGCTTCTGTAACATAGCTTGCTTGCCTTTTGTAGAATTAGTAGCTATACTGTGAGAATGTGGAGGGTGGCAGGTATAAAACCCCTACTAACCCCTCCTTCGGGGCTGCACTTCTGCAGATGGGGCCTTGAGCTGGCCGCTAGTGTAGTCCTCAGCATTGATATTCTGCGGATGGGGCTTCTAGCCAGCCTTGGGTATGGCTGAGTATTAATAAAGACCTTTGTCTGACCACTCCTCTGCCTTGTGATTATTAGGGCGCACTATAACAAAGCTACCACGAATGCAGCCACATTATGGAAAATCAAGCCATAGTGAGATACATGCATTGGTGCTGCTGGCTGTTATTTTTCAAGCCCAGGTATCAGACATGTGAGTGAATCATGCTTCAGACAATAATGGAGCCCTGCCAACCAATCACCTCTGCCCTTAAGTCCTCTGAACTGGAACCTTAGACATTTTGGGGCAGAGGAAACAACTCAATGTGCCCTTTCTGAATCCCTAACCAGTTGAATTTATAACCTAATCAAATTATTTCATACTAATTAATTGGAATGGGGGATGATGCTTACCTGAAACAGAAGAATGATTGCTATTTTCTTTGCCTCAAAAGATTAATATTTATGATGATATAAAATATATATTAATGCTTAACATGTCAATCATTGTACTAAGTACTTCACATATGCTATCTTATTTAATACACAAAATAATTATATAAAATACATTTTTCTCAGATTTTTCAAAGGAATGGAAACTTACAGAGATTGTTGTGTACCAAGTTTTAAAACTGTATTAACAGGGTTTGGCTGAAGAAAACAATTCTAGTGAAATTAAATGAAAAGTAATTGATTTTGCACAGTAAATGACTTACAGAAATTTTGGTAGAGCTGAAGAAACATACAAATGTCAAGCTTTAATAGATGACTCCTATAGGCAATATTCCAAATTTGGGAAACCACTGGAGCTAATTTTTCTGTCATCAAATGGGACCCATCTATTCAACCTCTATTCAACAAGGAGGTAATTGTAGAGCTGATGGCTTCAAAACTACACCAACTCTGCGTGAAAAATAGAAGCTTCATGCCTGTCATTTCCCTGCCTTAGTTCTGATTTCTTTCATGTAAGTGCAGTTAAAAATGTACCTGAAATTGAAGAGCACAAGGCACGATGGTGATGGTTTACAGGTAAATTGGTGGTGGGTAACCCACAGGCAATACACAATAATGTAAAAGATATAAATTTTAAAAATAAAAATAAATAAATGTACCTTAAATTGTAGTCAGAATAGTAATTGTGAGGAAGTCTGGGAAACAAGTTTCACAGCACTCTCAAAAGAAGTTTAAATAAATGACAAGTAAACAATCTACTGAGATTCTCAGCACTTATGAGTGACAAAATTAGCATTTAAAGCCAGCTCAAAGACTTTTCCTGGGTCCATATTCTCTCTTGCTCTGTGTGTATGTGACCTTGCTCTTCAGTATGTACATGGGTGCATATGCTCATGCATGTGCTACTGCTCATGTAGAAGGAAAAATGTATTAAATTCTATTTCATTTGTTTATCTTCATCAACATCTCCCACTATCATTCACAGGAAGAAAGAGACGTCTGTACTAGGCATCTTACTATATTCAGAATCCCGACCAGCTACCAAGAAATGTGAGGAAAATGAATATCAATACAAAGAACAAAGACAAGACTTTGTTGCCTCTGAGCGACATGGTGGTAGTGACAAAAACAAAAAGACTTCTTCATCTTAGTATACTATTAGAGACATGGCAAAGGGCCAGAGTTTGAGAGCACTTTTGAGCTCATCTGATTCAACACGACAAAAGTTAGATGAAAAAAATGAGGATCAGCACTGAAACACAATTTGAATCAATTTGATTCAATGTTAGGAAAAGTGTCAAGAAAACTGAGATCATCTGCCCCACAATTATCTTCTAATACTATTTCCTAAACTCTTTAGAGCTAGAGAAAGACCTTTTCATATGGCTTTGACGAAGAAAAAGAATAAATTATTTCCATACTGGCTTTTATTTTTAATGTTATATTTTGGATATTACCTGGTTATCATGGCAATCTCAGATAATAAAGTTGTCACATTTACCAAAATCACCTTTTCTATTCCATAGAGTCCTGCAGAAGTTTGTCCAAAGATTTCAGTGTCCTTTCCACTTTAAAGTAAATAATGCAGCTATATGGCTTTGTGTAAAGTGCCTCCTTAGATCCTGTAAGATTGCAGGTTAAGGCTTTCCACCTGAGAAGTCAAGCTGCAAATAATTGCCCTCGCATATATCACATTTCTTGGGGTCCACTACTTCTCTCATCCTGTGACAAATCATTTTACAAAGTCTTTTCTTCTCCATCTTTGATAAGATTAATATTTTGTTGTAAATGGAGATTCTTCTCTGCCAGTAGGGGAGTACTTACTTTAATCAAGGTATTTGTGTGTGGACAAGCACTGACAATCTTGTCATGCAATTGCAAGAAAACTTTTCGAAGAAAACTTCTACTTGAAATATGTGTCCAAGGAAATATTCTGATGAATAAAGTAACTGCAAATTACAAGGTAACCTACAAGTACTGAGTGCTTTGCAATTAAATTGATATTTGTGTTAAGATTTCCCTTTCACTTCTATTATTTGCCAAATGGATTGCTTTCATTGTTCCAAAATGCCATTCATACCCATAAATAAATATGATTTGAAAAGAATTTGGATCCATTTCTTGGAACCTGCATCATGAGGATTTTCCCTAGAAATCAATCAAGCTATTTTTACTTTCTGCATGACAACTGGTAAAAGAATTATCATTAAAGCAAAAAAATTTCCATTAGCTTTAATTTTCTATTTATAAGTTAATGAGAAGTCAATGAAACTGAACAGTATTTTCATTTTCCTGATTAGTTTTGAAGTTATGACCTTATGATAGTAAGTAAATCTTTTCACTTCAGCACACTCTATATTTATGTGAACCACTCTTTCAACCATCTTTCTCAAAGGTTTTAACTTATGGTCATAATTAATATAAAAGTATTAGCTGTATCTGGAAGATAAAGGAAAATTCCTCTAAGCAAACAGTGTTTTAGGACTAAATCAGGAAGAATTAAAAAACCTAAACAGACCAATTACAGAAAGGAAATTGAAGCAATAATCAAAAGTCTCCCACAAAAATACAAAAAATCTGGGACCACATGGTTTTACTAGTAAGTCAAACCAAACCTTCAAAGCAGAGTTAAAACCTATCCTTTTCAAATTCTTCCAAAAAACTGAACAAGGGAGAATCCTTCTAACAATTTTATGAGGCCAACATTAGTCTGATACTAAAGGCAGACCAGGACACTACGTTAAGATGAGAATGAGAGACTAGTATGCCTGATAAAAGCAGATGCAAAAATTCTTTAAAACCCTCATATGGAATGACCAAGTAGGATTTATTCCATGGATGCAAGGATAGTTCAACATGTGTAATTCACCCTATCAATAAAAGAAAAATCATATGATCATATCAATAAATGTAGAGAAAGCATTTGATAAGATTCAGCATCTATTTATGATGACAATACTGAGTAAAAATGGGGATAGAATACTCAACATAATAGTGACCATAATGACAAAACCTACAGGTAACATCATGTACAATGGTGATATATTGAAAACTTTTTCCTCTATGATTGGGTAAATAACTAAGATGTTCACTATCCAATTCTGTCCAACACATTACTGGAAGTTTATCTAAAGCGAGAGATTGATACAAAAGGAACCCAAATTGGAAAAGAAAAAAATCATCACTATCTGGAAATGACAACATTATATACATACAAAACCCACTAAATATCTATCAAAAAAGTGAATCATTATATTAAATTGCCAAGCTACAAAATCAATATACAAAGTCTGTTGCATTCCTATATGGAAATAATTAACCAGAAAGAAAAGAAATAAAATAATCCCATTTACAGGAACATCAAAAAGTATTAAGAACATAGGAATAACCCTAACAAAGAAAGTGAAAGACCTGTTCAAACAAAACTGTAAGACATTGCTAACAGAAATAGAAAATGACAAAAGAAAATGGAAATCCATGCTCATGAATTGGAAGAATTAATATTGTCAACATGTCTACCTTTCCCAAAGCAATATATATATTCAATGCAACCCCCATCAAAGTTTCAATGGATTTCTTCAAATAAAGCAAACACTATTGATATTTATATGGAACTATAAAAGACCCCATGAAACCAAAGTTATCTTGACAAAAACTGTACTACAAATTAATACTAATGAAAACAGTGTGGTATTGGGATAAAAAACAGAAGCACTGACAAACGGAATAGAATTCATAGCCCAGAAATAAATCCCCACTTATACGACAGTTGATATAATATAAAATATAATATAAAGGAGATATAATATGTATAATATAGCATTTATATTATACATATTATAAATACAATATAATATAAAAGAGCCAAGAATATACAATGGAGAAAGGAACGTCTACTTAACAAATGGTGCTGGGAGAACTGGGCAGCCACATACAGAAAAATGAAACTAGACCACTCTCACATCACACACAAAGATTAACTAAAAATGGAATAAAATTTTGAGTGTAAGACAGGAAATCATAAATACATACAAGAAAACCATGTAAAACACTCCATGACATCAGTCTGATAGGTCTTTGTAGACTTGACTTCAACAGCAACAAAAACAAGTTGGGCATCAATCTTAAAAGTTTCATTACATTACAGAAAGAAAAAAAAAAAACTATCATTCAAGCAAAAAGGCACACACATCATATATATGACAAGGGGCTAATATCCAAGATCTACAAATAATTCATATAACAACAAAAACAAGTAGCTGAATAAAAAAAAAATGAGCAGAAGACCTAAATAGATATTTCTCCAAAGAAGACCAAGAGATGACCATCAAGCACATGAAGGAGTGTCCAACATCTCTGATTAGGAAAATGCAAATCCAAACTACAATGATACTACCTCACTCCCCTGTGAATGGGCCATCTCAAAAAATCCAGGAATAGAAATGCTGGAGAGATTGTGGAGAAAGCAGTGTATCCTTGTACATTGTTGGTGGGAATGTAGATTGATCCAGGTCCTATGGAAAACTGTACGAAGGTTCCTTAATATACTAAAAATATACTATATGACATCAATTCCACTTCTAGGTATCTGCCTGAAGAGTGCAAAAACACTCATCTGAAAGGATACATGCACTACTATGTCCACTGCATCATATATACAATAAACAAATTATTGTCATTCCCTGTAAGTGTTCTTTCCAATATGCTGAAAAGAAAACAATACAAAAATAATTGTTGAATGATCTCAGAAGCAGGATATCAAACTTTCTTCATAAAGAAAATGTGTTTAAAATACATAAGTATACCAAAGAAGCATACAAATATATTTCAGTTAATGCTTTCCTATAACATTCATTGGGAAATCATAATCACATCTGACATTCAAGAATAAATCTATTATTTCCTATAATTGACTAAGCCTGTCTAGATCTAGCATAAAGCACAATACAGCAAACATGATGCATCTAAATTTTTTCACATAATTTTCTATTAAATGTAAAAGAATGTGTTTTATCTTAGATCTTGTGGAAGAAGATAGCAAAATTTCTCTGTTGAAAATGTCTAACTTTGTGATGAATCAGCATATTACTTGATGACACTAAAGGAGTTTTTGCTATTCTTTAGGGAAAATAATTCTAGATGCTTGTCATTTCCTTTTACAGGTGCACTGGAGTTCTTCCAGCAGCATATGACTGAACTTTTGCAAGGTCTTTTAAACACAGAAAATCAAAGAAAACAAAACAGGAACAGCATTCATAATGTGTAATGTCACTTTGGAATATCTGAAAAAGTTTTTACTTTCTATTGTATTTTGGGGAAGGGGTCTAACATACCACAGACAAATTATGGGCCAAGAGAAAAGTGCTCAAAATAAATTGTACATCCTGACTTTGAACACTGGAAAGCAACAGTGATAGGTCAAGGTATAATAAGGAACTGTAGTTTGTATTTATAACACTATGTTATGGGAAGCATTTAAATTTTCTAAAGTTTCTGGGAATAATGCTTATTTTTATATTTGAGAGCATGATCACCTTTACTGTTTTCCATTAGGAGGTTAATTAAAATGCAATAACTGATATTGTGGAACTCTTCCTATAATAAAACTCAAACATCTGAGCAAAAATATTTTGCAAAAGTCCATGAAACATACACTGTTTAAATAGAAATTTCCAATCAAAAAATTTGTGGAAAAAACTTCATGTCACTGCCTAAATCCTTCAAAATGTGTCAATTTTCACACACCTCATGGGGAATTCTATTTAAATTGTCCCTTGCTGAAACCATTTGTAAGTTTATATCTTTACCTGGTGGAAGCAGAGTTAGAAAATAACTTAAAAACACAAAAGTTCAAAATAAATTTTCCAAAAGAAAACCCAAAAACCTCCTTTATAAATCTCAATAAAAGTGATTTTTTCAAGTTTCCTTTGAGTTTATTTAGATTATAACAAAGGACTCTTTTATGGAATCAGCTTGAACCATAAGAGAATTTTTGACTCTGATCAGTTCTGTTGCGGTCAGTCTAGTTTGCTGCCCTTGCATCCTTCAACTTGCACACTTTGAGCCGTGGAGGTGTGTCAAACCATTAGTCAAACTGTGGAGCCTCCCTTCCATTTGTGAGGGAGAATATGAAGAGCTTTAGTCCTGCTACCCAGTGATTCCTTTATCTTTTCCATGGGCACTGTTTGACCTTCAATGTGATTCCTACACCTGGATCCTTACCTTGATTTTCATTTACTGAGTATAATCTAGGTTGCTGTTTTGGTTTCATGAGTCCAAAATAAGATGTTGCCTCCAAATCTTTGTGCCAGTCTTTCCTGACATTGACTGACAGTCTGAGTGGGTTTATTCTGTCTTCTCAGAATAAGATGCCCACCAATTCAGGACTTTCTCCTGTTTTCATAGACATCAGCTTTGAGCAAGAAACAGAGTTAGTTAACACCACTCCAGTGGTGTATAAAACTCCACATAGAAAACTATTCAAATGAAGGTTATAATTTACCAATAATCTTTAACACTTAAACCAAAAGTCAAAGACATATCTGAGTCAAAGTACAATTGTATTCTCATTACTCTGTTACATATACATACAGACAACCCTCCACTATCTTTTCCTCCATCCTCATTTCTGTTCCCCCTCCAACTCCTTCCTGCAAAGTCAAAGGAAAAAAATTTAAAAATCATAAGACTCAATAGTACTAGAGAGTAAGTCATCCTACAAAGGCAACTCACATGATGTTATGAAAAAAGCATGGGATCTGTATTCAGAAGCACTTAGGTTTGAACCTCACATATGTCTCTAACATACTTTTGGCCAGCTTACTACTATTTCTAAGTTATTTATTTTTAACTGTAAGGTGAAGATAAGCCTATCCATTCTATCATTCAGGGAGTTAGCAAAGATCAGATATTAGAGACCCTATGCCTAACATTGCATCTAACATAAAGTAGATGCTCAGGCAATTTTCATTTTTCCCTCTCCTAATTTTATTTGCTTTGATAATTAGATGTAGTATTAATCACTGTCTGTATATCTCATGTATTATGTTAATAACTTGGCATTTATACTTTCTCATAGACCCAAATACACATGTTAATATGTACACACAGGGAAAAAAATCCATTACTGTATTTCTGTATATTGTTAAATATTTTTCATGATGGCAAGAGGGGGCTATTATTAGCTTTCAACCAATAAAAAGGTATTAAGCAGATGGTGTTCTACAATCTCTCCTGATGAGCGTTACTACACTACCATATGGCCAGTTTTCTGCCAAAACTGTGGATATTCTATTTATTAATGTTGAACATGGCCAGCGCTGTTTAATGTGTTTGAATACAGGATTCTCTCCAATTTAGTCTTCTACTAGAAATAGTAATGCATAATGGCTAATGATTTATAAATAATACTAAAAGAAAAATAAGGTTAACATGTTACCACATATTAGAGCTTCTAAAGTCATTCGATAAATTATCCTAGAAAATAGAGCACAAAAAATAGGTGTGTTGAGATTGTCAAAGTTCATTTGATGTTGTTAAAAGTTAAGGTAAATAGCTACATTTTCTATTAATATAGACCAACTACTCAATTGATGCTAACTGTAAAAAACTACACAAGAATATCACAAATCCACAAAATTAGAAGAGAGATTTCTAACTTTCAGTATAGGATTTATTTCTTTAAAAAAAAAAAAAGACAATTATACCACAGCTCATTTTCCTGAAGTATCCAATTTATCGTCACAGTCTTAAAATTGGACAGAATTTTGCAAGGACACCCAGAACAATTTCCAAACCTATACAGATAGTTTTTCTACATCAGACAAACATTTCTTATTTGGGGCTGGGGTTACTTACAGGGGCAGGATCAGGGTTCATAGAATTATTAAAAAAAGGCAAGACAACGTGCAACACTGGCATCTTTTGCTACCTCTAGGCCAGAATAGTCCGATGTTCTTCTCAGTAATTTTCTTAGCTCATCCCCATCATGCCCTCAGTAAAAATCTTTGAGTCAAAAATAGTGTGGTATCTGCTACTGTTCAGGCTGTTATTCAATTTTTGATAAGACACATCCGTATCTCAGTTTGTAGATGAATCTTCTACCAGCTGGCCTCTCAGTTCTTTGAAATCAACTTCTCCAGTCATTCTCCACCCTTCCTAACTCACTCACTCTCTCATCCTCTAACCTCTTATATAGCCTCAGTTTTACCGACCACCAATTCATGTTTAAGTCACTGTTCCAGTTAACTCCCAAACTCTAGCTTATTGTTCTAATTTTTGCTCAGTGATTCCTGCATTTATTATTATGGATGAGCTCACTGGCTTCTCTTAAACCAATCCCTTCACTTTATCACCAGGACCTACCCCTCTGCTACAATAAGGACTATTATTGCAGCCATTACTCCCTTCTGTTACCTTCATCATTAATTTTTTTTTTAAGATTTATGCAAACAAGCTGGGTAGTAGGCCAGAAGTGTGGAGGTGGTGAGAGGATGCACCGAGACAGAGTGGGGAGCAGAACAGGCAGGCAGATTGACTGAAATACACTGCTGACGGGAGCAGCAGGTGAGATAGGAGAGGTCTGCTGCGCCATGTGGAATCTCCCTGGCTCCGGATCAAATTTGTGCTGCAGTGGCTTCCAATAAATTCATAGGCTGAGACTTAACCCCTTGCGCCACCAGGGAGGCCCCTGCATCATTAATTTCAATTGTTCCATTACTCTCATCACCATACAAACACATTCTAAATTAATCTAAAAAATGAAAAATATTTGTTATTCCCATTTCCCCTAATACCATATATTTCTTTAAAGTGTCTTTAAAGACCTGTCTATATTTATTGTTCTTCTTCTTTTCAACACAATCCAACTATGCCTTTGTCCATGTTATTATACCAAAACTGCTCTTATCCAATTCCCCAATCCCATTCTCATTATTAAAACTAATGGCTAAATTCTGGTATTCATTTTGCTTCAGCTCTCTCCTCCATGATGTCCTCCCTCACATGGATTCCAGGACATAATTCCCCCATGGTTTTACTCCTACCCCTGAAGTCGAGTCTTTCTAATTTTCCTTTGATGGTATCTCTTCCCCATTGTTCTCTTAATATTGATGTACTCAGGCATCAGTCTTCATCCTCAAAATCACCATATTGAAATAATACATATCTCAAACCTCAATATTTCCAAGATTGAATTCTTTTTTTCTTTTTTTTACATTTTCAAAGGACACTTTTATTAGGAAAAGTAGAAAGAAAAAGAAGTCACAGTTGGGCAGGGGGAACTTCTGCTCCTATTTTGCAAAGGGAAAAGGCGTGTGAAAAGAAACACCTGCATAATCATGGGTGGGTAGCAAGACTGAATCCTTTATCCCCACACCAAACTATCTTAATTAGTTGCTTTATCCACCCTTCCAATTTTGAAATGCAAATATGCAGGGTTATTTTCTCCCCAACTCCGCATTCATTTTTTTTATGAACTATTATGGATTCTATATTGGAAATGCATTAAATACAACCCAACAATTTTATAACATCTCCATTTCTCGGTTGCTACCCTCTTGGTTTAAACCTCCATTATCTTTTTGTCTGTAAATAGTTACATAAATCATCCCCCTGCTTCCAATTTTGCCCTTCTAAAATTTTTTTGTAACAGAAGTCATAGTGATCTTTTAAAAATGCCTCATGAAATGCTTTTAAGTGGGTAATCTCTCCCCTAACTTGCCAGCCTGTCAGACAACAGTCTTATTCAGATTCCCTCTACTAAATGGCCACCCATTGAAAAAGGATTGCTTTTATGATCTTTAATGTGGAGGGTGTTTGAGGTTGTGTGGAATTGAAAGAGCAACTCAAGGCAATAACATGATGCTCACTTTTAGTAACAGTCCCCAGGGAGGCTGCTGTGCATAAAAGTGTACCTTTGAGATATGAGAGTAAACAACTAGAGAATAAACAACTTCTTACAGTGGATCAAGACTTTACAGGATCTGATCCCTGTGGTTCTTCACTAAAGTCCTAGCTCCCTAATTCTGCAAATTGCTTAGTCCACACTAGACTCCCAATCATTCTGGCATTCCTTAAACCGCACAGATACACCTTTATTAAGGTATGTATACCCATTTCTCTCACTTTTGGAAAACTTTCCCCATATGATCACATGTCACCTACCTTACCTCTTTCAAGTTTTTGTTCAAATGTCACTTTCTTAATGAGGCTTACACCTACCACACCACAAGATTTAAAATTTCATTTTGTCCCATCAGATTCACTACTCAGACTTCCTACTTTGCTCTACTTCTTTTTCCCATGGCATATAAAATTAACATAATATAAAATTTACATATTTATTAGCTATCTCTACTTCCTGAACAAATGAGCCAGTAGGGCAGAAATTGTTCTATCTACTGATGTAATCCAATAAAAACTGAATAGCTGCAAGACAGGGGGCCCCTTGCATGTAATCTTGGAAGCAACACTAATAATAGTTCATATAAACCATTGCTTAATGAATTACTGCAAATCATTACTTAATTATCTATTCCTAGTACTTCTTTGAGTCACTTGTCTTAGCACTCCAGTGACTACAGAGCAAACTATTCCGGACAGAGGGCAGAAGAGGGAGACCGAGTTGGTGGTGTATGCATCTTGAGAAGAACCCTGAACTTAACTTTTACATTGTCCTCATTGTAATACTAAGATCCTCACCTCTAGGAGGGGTTTGTCTTCCTCCCTCCTTTTTTTTTTTTTTTTTGAACATGCATGCATGCAAAAGCATGATTTTCCTACTGTGGCAGCACCAATCTGAGCCAAAATATCCTCCATCACTTCCCTCCCCCACACACATAAAATAACATCATTCCTTGTGTTAGGATCTTGTCACTATTTAATGAAGAGGCTGTTGTCTCTCAGGGAGACTCTCATGAGGTTTCCTTGGAGCTTTCTGTACTATCACTTCAAAAAATATCTCAGCTCCAATCAACATCCATGGTTAGAGTTCTCATTTCATTCTTGAGTGAGGAGCTCAAGAACCCACTGTCATTGGCTAGTGATACTTGCACATAATAGACATTCAGTCTTTGTGGAATGAATGTGAGGCTATAAGAATGTGGGAGGATTAATGTAAAATGACCATCTAAATTTTATAACTCAGTGAGAGGTATTGAGAAAAGGTCAAGCATGCTTTTTGAGGAATCAGAAAAGTAACTTCTTGCAGAGTTTGAAGCAGGTTGAAGCAGGGCATCTTAGACCATATACCATAATGTGAAGACTTAGTCTCAGGGGCCCTTATATATGCAAATGTTTTCAGAAATTACAACTTGATAGTATCAGAGGTTCCATAGACATACTACCTACATATTAAAGCAACATACATAATGAGTCCCAAAAAACTGCACCTTAGCAACCCTTTATAGTAATGTTTATATACAATAACTTTTTAGAAATAATGTCTTATAAATGACACCTTCCTGGCAAATATAGATCTTATATAGTTTTGTTTGAGGAATGGTATAAGAGAGGTGTATGCTTGGGAGTAAGCCAATAATGAAAAGACAGGAAAGCAATCCCTGAGTGACAATGCTGCTCATAAAGTACAACATTTAGAATAGTCAGAGGAACAAAGGCAAACTGTTTTATGGGTTTGGACTTCCCATTTAGTGTGATGGAAAGAGAGGGAGAGTCAAGTCTTAGAAAGCAATCATTTTTCCTATGTTAAATATTATCTGGGCCTGAGTTGGCAGGAGGGAAGCCATGATGGCCTCTCAGTCACCTAAGCAGGAAGCAACTTAAAGAAAAACAATTTCTCCACACCCCGGCGCCCACCCCTTACCACCAGATAGCCCAGCCTGATAAAGGGGGGCCGAAAGAAAAAAACAATTCCTTCCACATAATTGAAGAGCCCTCACAGACCCCCTGGGTTAAACATTGCCCTATATAAATTCCCTTCGCTTGACCTGGGGCGCGACTTCACTGGCCTCCATCTTGAGACCCATGAATCTTGCCTGGGAGCTTTTTAATAAAGGCCCTTTGACTGCTGCTTTGCTCGGACTATCTCTACTACTGTGCATACCTTTAGCATACCTTTCATTATCCACTGGCACAGACCCTAAATAAACTTACCAATGACCCACATTTTATGATAATTGTGAAAACTCATCATTTCCGGTGTTTCTATACTTTTTGAAATTTGATTATATGGAACTCATGCTTAAGAGATGAAAGATCAAGTAATTACTTTGCTTATTTCCCTGGCTACATATCTCAGAGGTACACTTACATGCACAGCAGCCTCCCTGGTGACTGTTACTAAAAGTGAACATCATGTATTGCCTTGAGTTGCTCTTTCAGTTGCACACAACCTCAAACACCCTCCACATTAAAGATCATAAAAGCAATCCTTTTTCAGTGGATGGCCATTTAGTAGAGGGAATCTGAATAAGACTTGTCTGACAGGCTGGCAAGTTAGGGAAGAGATTACCCACTGAAGACAAACTCACATGGGGTTAATGAGGAAAAATTTTAACAAATGTCATCTTGCATTCTTTAGTAAAACCTCAGAGCTTTACATATGAAAAGAAGTAAAAACCCACAGCACATAAATACAGCACATAAGATATTCTGAATAGTTTAAGTTTAGGAAAGTGCTTTTAAGCTGCCATGCAGATGAACTCAAGGTGATACTGACATTCTTTTTTTCATATTTTAAACTAAAAAACAGTGGGAAAATAGACACAATGTTCAGAAAAAGTAGAGCATAAAAATGACCAAATCAGGGGCTAGCAAAAAATGTTCAGCTCAAATGTTAACTCTTTAGGTGGGTACCTTGCAAAATGATACATATTATGTGGTATTTTTTTAAAATATCTTAAAAGCTAGTCTTCACTCACAGAAGGCATGAGTCTTTTAAATAGATACTCATCAATTTGTTGCTAATACAAAGGTAATAGAGAGCAGAGAAAGCTCTTAAGCCATCTTTTTAAACAGTTTTGATGACACAAATTTAAATTTTCTTTTACTAAATGTATCATTGCAAGATTTTTGGTGGTATATTTATTATATTTTGAGATCTTAACAAATCCATCTACTAATTCTATTTCTATTTTAGGTGAAACCACATGAAATTGTTACGGTAAGTAAAAATGTTCAAGTATCAGCATCTTAGTATCATTTAACCTAGAAATTTAGTTGTAGATTATTTTTATTTCCTCTATACAATGCCAAATAATGAGTTACTTAACACAATTCCACTTATTTCTTCCCAACATTAAAAAAAATCCTTACTCTTTGGCTGTATTTTTTGCAGTATCTGACTTCCACCTCAATGCTGGGTAGAAGAGGCAATAGCTTTGTTTTGTTCCCCATGTGGGGAAAAAGCAAAGCAAAACAACAACAAAAAAACTTTTAAATCATGTAGTAAGACAATAGTACCTCAATAAAAAATACTTCAATATTAATTAAAATATATTCAATCACGGTAACCCATTTTATTCCTACTTTGATAAATCTGTATAATTGAATCATAAAAATGTTAAATCTTATAAAGTCCTTTCACAACTTTAATAAAACATCGGAATAATTGATTTTAGGTTAGGTTGGAGGGGCTAATGCATGCCCAGATAAATGCTAAAACATTTCTGAGTATGTCTGTGAAGTAGTTTCTGAAGAGATTAACATTTGAATCCGCAGGCTAGGGAAAGATGTCTCTCATCAACGCAGATGGGTATCACAAGCAGCTTAGGGTTGAAATAGAATCCCAAAGCTAGATCAAGAGCAAATTTGCTTTCTTGCTTGAGCTGAAATACCCATCTCCTAGTCTGGGACATGTACACTACTTTTTCTTGTACATTGTACTCAGAGTGGAAATTTACACCACCAGTTCCCCTGTCTGTCATGTCTTAGAATCAGGGGTAAATTTCATCACTGGATTTCATGGTTCTCCAGTTTGCAGAAAGCAGGTCACAGAATTTGTAGGCCTTCTTGAGTCCAAGAACCTGATGTAAAAATAGAGATGGAGATATTGCCTACTGTTTCTTTGAATAAACTTGACATGTTTTGACACTGATACAGAAATCACTTTGGAATTGGGTGATGGGTAGATGCTCTAAGAATTCTGAAGTGAGTACTACAAAAAGGCTACATTGATATAAATGGAAGATGAAGGGAAATTCTCATCAGGGTTCAAAAAGAAAAGATAGGGGAAAAAGTCAGTTTTCTTAGGGAATGAGTAATTCTAAACGGATTGTCAGTAGAGACATGGATAATAAAGACTATTCTGATGAAGTTTCAGATAACATATTATTGAGAACCAAAAGGGAGATCATTTTCTGTTATTAAGTGACAAAGAATGTGGTTAATTCTATTAGTGTCCTAGTGTTTTGTGGAAGGTAAAATATGTGAGAGATCAAATTGGATAATTAGCTCAACTGATTTCTAAGTAAATTACTGAAGGAGAGTTCAAATCACATTCAACTGTATATAGTAATATTAAGGAGAAAATTATTTAAAGATGTAATAGCAGATATTTGCACATCATATGTCCATTGATAGCTAATATCCAAAATATAGAAGGAAATCATAAAACTCCACTACAAAAAGTAGTTAAAAATAGACACTTGTCCAAAGAAGACATACAATGATGAGATGTCATCTCTCACATGTAAAGACAGCTAATATCCAAAAGAAAGAACAGCAAGTGTTAGAGAACATGTGAAGAGAAAGGAATACCTGTACACCAGTTGAGGAGAATGTAAAATGTAGCCATTTTGGAAAGCAGATGGAGATTCTTCCACAAGTTAGAAAAAGAAATTCCTTATGATCTAGCACCCCGCTGTGAGTTACTTGCTTAAAGAATACAAAAAAACACTAACTTGAAGAAATACATGCACATCTATGTTTATTACACCATTATATATAATAGTTAAGAGTTGGAAATAAATGCCAATCAACAGACTACTGAATAAAGATATAGTATATAGGCACAATGGAATACTTACCATATATAAAGATGAAATCCTGATAATTGAAACAACCCAGGTATACCTAGAGAGCTATTATACTTAATGAAATTAATCAGAAGAAAAAAGACAAATATTACAGAATTTCACTCATATGTGGTAGAAAATAAAAATAAACTAATAAAATTTTAAGCCATAAGATCAAATTGGTGGTTACCAGATGGAATGCTGGGGGGTGGGGGGCAGAGTGAGCATAAATCAGGTATGTAGACATTGATTTATAAAGATGCACACTTGACACATATTGTGCAATGCTACTTTCATTTTAAAAATAAATAGAATCCAAGAGTTAAAAAAAAAAAAACAGGGAAAATTGTTAATCAAAAGAGAAGCAAAACAAATCAGAGTCTGTTCAGACTACAGGTGTTACTAAAGAACATTTTGGTAAGAATATTAGCTAACAATCTCAACAGAAATCAGTAGCTAATGTTCAGGACAATGATATAATACAAAGAAGGGATGGCCAACAGCTCTTTGACCTCACCTTATTAACAGGCACCATGGAACAGAGAGCTCCCCTCCCCTCTCCCTGTTCTGCTGTCCCCATAACTTCCATAGGCCCCAGTACAATACAGGACATGAACCATCCATGTGGAGCTCACAGATGGAAATTTCAGTGCCATCTGTACCAGCAGGCAGAATACACAAGTGCTGGGGGTGTGGTTCCCTCTATCAAGATTTTAAATGACACATAGGCAGACAGCTTTGGGAAACTGTTCAGCCCAGCTATTGGGGTAGGGCCATTAGAGTTGTGTGGTCCCAATCTGCCCAGCAAAGTTTCAGAGTCAGGAACACTGTATCTTGAGAACAACATTGTTCTTGAGAGGATCATTCTTTTTTTCTTTTTAAAGATTTATTTATTTATGCATACAAGCTGGGGTACAGGCCAGAGGCGTGGGGCAGCGAGAGGGTTCACCAGAGACAGAGTGGGGAGCAGAACAGGCAGATCAGAAATACACTGCTGAGGGGAGCAGCGGGCGAGGCAGGAGAGGTCTGCCGCACCATGTGGGATTCTCCCCGGCTGGGCATCGAACTTGCATCGCTGACAGCTCCACAGCACAGCGCTCAACCGTCGCGCCACCAGGGAGGCCCCAAGAGGATCATTCTTGAACGGGTTGTCCCAAATGGGCCACGCTAATATGTGGATTATGGGCAAAATGTGCACAATGGCATGCTGAAAGCAACCAAGAGACTCAGGAAAAAACTTTACCTCTCCCTTAACTACTTAAAAGAATTTAGACAATAATTGAATATAGAAAAAGAATGGAGAGGCATATAACAGAAAAAGAAGTCTTACCAGATTTAAGTATCTGAGAGATCTATTTGGATGCCAGGTCAAAAATTTTAATTACCAAATATTTACTTTCCTCTTGTGAATGATCCTGCCCCCTTTGAAGTCCGAGACCTCAATCAAATTCCTTAGATCAGGATGGCATATAAGTAAGTTTCCAGACTTGTCCTTGAGTCTCCTATCTTTGGAGCTTCCATATTTATGATATTAAATTTTCCTCCTGTTAATCTATTTTTTATCAATTTAATTATTAGACCACCCAAAGAACCTAGAAGTAAAAAAGGGAAACATTTTCTACCCCTACATTCTTATATCTTCATGTGTAATATAATTTACCCCACTGGAATTTCTACTTACTCAAGGTCTGTTATTATCAATTATTCTATCTGATTTCTCAAATTTGGAATTGGAATGTCTTGTCTATGCCTATCTCACTATTGCATTTTGAAAGCAAAGAACATATTGATTTTGCAGGTGCACAAGGAAAAGGGAGTTGCCTCAGGATGAGTAATACCTTCTGAGTCTCACCTGTATCTGACTTAGATGGTATTTAAATGAGACTTTAAAGTTGATGCTAGAATGTTTTACAGTTTGGGCAATTATTGGGATACAATAGGTTATGTATACAAGAAGGACATGCCTTTGGGCAGGGTCAGAGGTAAAACACTATGAATTTAATGTGTCCCTTCTTTGAATACATATGTTGAAACATAATCCCCAATGTAATCATATTTGGAGGTGTGGTCATTGGGAGATGATTAGGTATTGAGGGTGGAACCCACATGAATGTGATTAGTAGCCTTAAAAAAGAAGCCCCAGAAAGTTGTTGCTGCTTCCTCTATGTGAAGACACAGAGGATAGACAGCCATGGACATCACCCCCCTCATCAAGTATCAGTAGCAGCCCCTTGGGTTGATTCTCACTGACATTCAGTGGTACGTTTCAAGTGAATTACCGATGAAACATGTATGTGCGCCATTGGTCAGTTCCCAGCTTCACCCTGCTAGCAATCCAAATTGGTATTTCCTGTTTGTCAATACCAGCAATGGCACCTTCTCCTGTACTCTGAAGAAGTTTTTACTATTTACTCAACAACTGTGGCCAGGCTGACCTGGGTTACCTCCGCCACCTTCTCTGGCACCCAGCAGTCTATAGTCACACCTTCTCCAAAGACGTCTAAGTCTTGAGTTCTCGCTCATTCTTGGGGACTCTCCCTCAGTTTTAGGTTAGGTATTCTTTAATTCTTTACTCCTTCCAACAAAATGTTCTATTATTTTTATGATTCTTTAAGTATTCACCTTTTTTAAGATAAATAATATAATTTAATTTTTAAGATGCAATTTTACTATATATTAAACATGTTTTAGTATCATGAGGAACAGAATACAGAAAATAAATTTCTGTGGAAAATTTAGGTAAAAGTTGGATCATTTTTACAGTAAAGATTACAATTAGGGACAAACTCATAATCAAGGGTGAAGCACTTTAGCAATGGAATTTATTTTTAATTGAGAGGGGAAACCCTATCAAGTATTGCCCCTGTAGTGCACCCACCAACTCACCCATATTCCACCACCATAGGCCATTGTGCCTTTTCAAATTACTATGTGTTTAGTGTACCTGGGTTGGCTATAGACTGAGAGAAGAGCAAATATTGAAATATTTTCCAAGTTCTCTGTGTTACTAAGTGAAAGTCTTGTAAGAGGACCTGGCAAGTTTGTCTAATATATTCTTCTTTCAAAATAATGTCCCAAAGGAATTCAACAAGCAATGGAAGTTAAAGGATGAACATGCAATTATATAGATAATGTCCAGAGCAATTACATTTATAATTGAACTAAAAGAGAGTTAAAACTGTACTTTTCTCTTTAGATTTAAAATATGACAAAGTGCACAGTATCTGAATTTTTAAATAGTCCTAAGTAACAGAGGTGGTTTCTCAGCCAAGGAAAAATAACTTCTATGAACATTGATCAAATAGCAAGTGGTAAAATTTGGTTAATGGGACATCACATTTATATAATTTTCTTAAGAGTACCATTTTATCACACATGTTTGACAGTACCATTAAGCATATTATCTATCACACTTTTCATGGAAAATGATTCTCCTTGGAAATGGGTCTCTTAGATTTTGTGTCATCCTTTATTAATTAGATGAGGAACATATTTTTCCAACAAAACCATTACTGACCTCTGATAACTAAGAAATGAATGTTACAACAAATACTATCAAAATGGCATACATTTTTTGGGGGGGAATGCAAGGTAAGAATAAAACCGGTTAATAAAAATAGAAAAAAAAAATCACTGCAAACTATTTCTGTTTTTTTTGCAGCTAATGTTCTGGGAACTAAGTCACTTGAAAATTTCTGGGAAAAAAACACCCTTCTGGCATGCAAACTTTTGTCTTTGTTAACTTTTCTTATTCTTGGAAGACTAGGGGCTAGAAAGGAAACCAAGTCTACCGTTTGAAGGGAATATTAAAACATTCACTGACATTAGCTTGTATGGTGATTAAGTCATCCCTGTACGTTCCTTCTTCCTTTGGAGTTTTTTCAGCTGAGGGTATTTACTTTGTTTCTGGTGCAATTTCAATTCAATATAGTTATAAAACACCATAACTTAAAATCATTGCAAATTCTAGTTCTTTAGAAAATTCTAATGATGAACATATGCATTTTTTTAAAAAAAAACTATTTAGCCCTTTAAAATTACCTGTGGAATTTACAAAAAGAGTATCAACAAATAATGTGTGGATATAAAGCACATTCAAAAACATTGTCTGCAGCAAAGTCCATTAACAGGTATTCTTGAATGACTAGAAAATCCAATATTCAATGTTTTAACCATACTGCTATTATGATGTGAATAGTTGTGGTTTTATTGATTATAATTGCTTCTGAATAATCTTCAAGGGCATTTAAGTATACTAATGAATTGCTTTAGAGGAGTTTCTTTGCAATAAAACAAACTTTAGTATTGCATGTATGTGTTTAATCAATAAATAAGTATACTGATTCATTGGAGAACATATCATCCTTCTTGATAATCTATTTCAACTTCTAATTTATCTGGCAGATCTATTTTTTCATAATAATATGAATCACCCCTCTTGTTCATTTATTACAGGCACTAAATCCATGGTAGTAAAAGAAAACTACTCCTGTAATTAATATTTCAGACTTTGGATTTTTGTTTCCCCATTGTTTCTGGATATGGAATCATATAAATGGTGTAGAATCTATTATTAGGTTTTGTAACATACAGTAAGTAAATACTTCCTGGTAGAAATCTGGATACATTTACAAATTAGTTAAGGCAATGAAAGGGCATTATCTTTGAATGACCATGACTGCCTGCCCTTAGATACTTCTCCAATGAAATGCAGCTTCAAATTTTTGCTCTGTTTCAGTAAACACCCAACCACCCGAGTTTCAGTTGCTTTTTCAATCTTGCCTGTCATTAGCAATTCAAATTCTTCCCAGAAGTCCTAGGAGATGTGATGATAGATAATGACAGGTAAGAGGTGGGGAATAAGATGGACTTAACATCAGATGGTCTTTAATAGCCTATTTCTCAGCCAAATGAAGACCAACAAGGTTTAATTATAATGGCAGTGTCTCCCTAGGTTAAGAATCTTGTGATCGTAGACTACTAAGGACCATACACTCAATGATACTGCTGTAGGGTGAGGGGTGTTATTCCAGTCACTAGTGGGGAGTCCTAAAATTGAACTCAATTCTGATATTATTTGCTCTAAGGAAGCACCACATTCCACAGGTTTCCTACAAGATCTCCTACCTCCATCCTCTTCAGATGCCTATTTTAAGTTCATATTTCTGTCCTTCTGACCCACTATAAATTGGAGGTGCCAATGACTCTTTATTTGGGTTCCATAATTTTGCTTGAGTCACTCACAAAACTCAGAGAAACACTGTATTTATTAGATTAATGGTTTATTATAAAATGATACAATTAACTCAGGAATAGCTGGATGGAAGAGATATATGGATTAAGGTATATAGAAAGCACAGAGTTTCCATGTCCTCTCTAAGGGCTCTTCACCCAGATCCTTTTTTTCTAAACAGAGGCTTCATTACCTAGGCACACTTGATTAAATTACAAGCTCCCTGAGATTGATTCACCCCTATCCCCTTGGAAATCAGGGGCTAGGACTGATTTGCAGCCCTCTATTCATGGCTGTTTCTCCATCCTTTACGTGCATCTCAAAAGTCATTTCATTGGCATAAAATCAGCTGTGTTGTAAAGGGATTTGAATAACAGGAATCCATTTTACTTTTATAGCTCTGAATCTGTTAAGGAATTGAGGAAAAGAGACCAAATTTCATGACAAAAGATGGTCCAATTATGTTTATCAGGGAACTCACATGACTTTTAGGATCTGTAATTCAGGAACCATAGATAAAGAACAAATATGTGTGTATGTGTATGTATATATGTACATAAACATATACAAATATATTTTAAAATGTATATATCATAAAATCATAATACCACAACTATCTACCATATTTATCTTTGAGCATCATCTTATTTAAAAATAACTAATCATTTATGGAAATGTTTGAATCATCTCAACAGCCTTATAGAAATCCTAAGTAACATACTGAGTTAACCAAAGTCAACCAAAGTATCAATGCATATGGGATGGTATCATCACACATACCAAATTACACTGTCAAGTTAATTCACCAGGTGATGGACTTCATGTATCTGACAAGACATTCAGTCTGTGGAGCTCTTGCTTTCATTAAAAAGGCAGATATTCTACTTCACACGAGCAAAAGCTTTCATGAATCACAATATAGTTATTCTTTAGGTTGGATTTTTAAAGTAATATTACATATTGCTATATATGTGGATCAACAGGGTTATTCTGATGTGATCTATTAAACTCCAACACAATAGCCTCCTGAAACACAGATTATTTCTTATAACTGGTGTTTCAAATTAATTCATACAAGAGTAAAAACCTCTCCTTATCTTTCTTTCACACACACACTAATACATGTATGCTCCCATTTAAACCAAGAACACCCTTTAAAAAAGGTAGTTAAAGAAAACAGGGAAGCAAAACAGGAAAGAAAGCTCTAGGTCCAGGCAGAGGATGAGAGGCATTAAAGGAAGGGAGTTACATAAGCATTCACTTGAGTAAGGGAATTGCATAAGCATTCACTGTTGAGGGAAAATAAATCAAACAAATTTAGAAAGTACAATTAAGAGATTTTGAGATATTGAATCAAGTAGACTGGAGATACATTTGTGAAAAATGATAGATGCAGAATGACAAGAATTAGGCTGAGACATGGAATGAAGTTTGTTGAAGAGGGAGTGAGCAAGGTTGGGAACTTACTGAATGACATTGTCAACATTAAAATTCAGAACTCTTTCTACAGTATTATGTCAGGACGGTAGAGAATGCACCACACAGAGGCCAACAGGTTACAAGACGCAGAATGTGTTACATTTCTCACTGATGCTTTGCTGAGAAAACTGAGGGGGTGGTTTCTCCAGGTCATCTAAGGAAGGACAGTTGTCTCTTGACAGGAACACAGCCTGTCTGCCAGCCTTTTCGGATGTTGTATTTCTGAACAAACCATACCTATGGCTTTACTACTCCCATTTTGAAGCTGACCTATTTATGTCCAATGTGAGATGTAAAGGTAAGAACCCAAAAACATGGGGTGGTGGAAAAACAGTTGATGGCCCCTAGGGATGCAGTTTCTGCTCACTGTTTTTTTAGAACACTTTCAGTGTTCTAGAGTAAGTTTTCTCTAGTGTCCAACAATCCCAAAATTAGTACTGATCTCTTCAGGCTGTTACTGAGAAACTGCTGTTTTGTTTATGGACTTATTTTATCTGTGGTACCAATAGGACAGACAGACCACCCCTTAAAGTTCTGGGTTATTCTAGTAGACAAGTGCCAGTCTCTGGCAGATATTTTGCTTTAAAATCTTACACAAGCCCTAAATTCAGTCCAAGTGGGGTAAATCTGTCCCTGGAGACTGTGCCACTAAACACACACTCACTGCTATGGAACTAAGCTGTAGTCTGAGACAGGGCTAGCTGTGGACAGGGCTAGCAAAGTGTATAAAACTGGAGTTTTTGATCCAAGGCTCATTTTCCTTTTTGACAGGGGCATAACTGGTAGAGACAGACTTCTGAGGAAGAACTAGCATTTACCATTACAACAAAACTATAGTAGAAATGGGACCCTGGCAAGCTAAGTGTCCTCAAGAAGTCTCTCTTTCAGGAACCCCTGCTGACTTAATGTATCAATATCATAGTCCTTCTACATGCACCTTTTCAACTAGGTGAGAAAATAAAAAGATAACCCAGGGTTCCAGTGGCCAATACAGGGAGATTTTGAACTTCCCAACAACTTGCTTTTCTTAAAATTGAATTGAACAGCTGTCATTCTACTCCAGATAGGAGGCATCTTCAAGTTGGTATATGGAAGCATACAAACATTACCATGTCAAAAATTGTCTATTTGAAAATTGAGATTTTAAAAATGACTGAACCAAAGAAAAGACTAAATAAAAATAAATGGCTTCTGAATCTGCACTCTCCCCTCGTCCATTTTCCACATTCTTAGGAGGGGCACCACATGCTCAGGTCCCACTAACCAGTGCCTTCTTCATATAAAAAAAGGGTGATGTTCTTGGTTGTTCACCCAGAAGCAAAGGGATCACAATAACCCACAGGGTATGATAGTTAATAACTGGAAACTTCTTTTCCTCTGAGCCACTGTGAAGCTGCTGCCATTTGGTTAAGGTCACTGAGAGAATCATTGTGTGAGCCCCTTTAAACCTTGTGAACCTCATGGAGTAGAAGCCTTCCTGAATCCAACAATCTTTTCCTCTGTCAGCTACCTCACCTCCTGTGAAAATTCTTTTGCTGACTGTTGCCCTTACAACTATTTCACAGCAAAGTAACCTTAACCCAGTAAATTTTCTGTCACCAAAGAAATTCTTCAGGGCTGTCTGACAATGACAGATAATCTCCTGACCCTTGCGAACCTACAAGAAACTCCTTTGGGTAATGATGGTATCGCATGGTCTATATTTGAGAGATAAAGATGAAAAATGTATAGATACTGGATATAAAATATCCACACCCTTTGACACAATTGAAGCGGCATCTCTACCTTTGCTACTACAGCCCAACAGGATGATTTATATGCATTCAACCGTGTGAGCCTGTCCCCCAGCCAAGGACAAAACTGCCAAGGTTTACACTAATAGCAGATATGCTTTCAGAGTTGCTTATGTTTTTGAAGTGTTGTGTAAGCAAAATAACTTTCTTACTTCCATCAGAGCCAAATTTAAAATTGGCTTTATGCTTGGAAATTGTGAAATATTTTACTTTCATGTGATACCTTAGTTATTCTCAAACTTGGAGGACAGTCTGAAAGTGACTCCAGGTACTAAAGGAAATCACCTTGCTGATATTTCTGCAAAGAATGCTGCTCTTAAAGGAACCCATATCAATCAAACCTCTGTCATGTCTGAAGAGATATTTCTCCATTTGATAACCTAGAAGAACTGAAGAGAGAGGGCAAGCGGTCCTAGAGAAATAAACCAACCAGCCCACTGGATAAAAATTCAGTAACTCTTGTTTTGACAAAACAGAAAGCTCTGGTTTGGACCAAATACAACCCAGTCATAGCAACTTTAGAAATTTCTACCCCTGGTCACTGTTTTAAACATGAACCATTGGTCCACCAATGAAAAGATATGAATGAAAAAATATTAAAAAGATAACAAAAATGTACCTAACTTACTTGCCCCATCTGTCCAAAATTGTAATCCAGTTACTCCTGTTCAGAATTTCTGAACAATTTAATTTGCCCAAGGACTCATTTGAGGACTGACAATGGGATTTCATCTCATGGATATAAATTGTATTTTAAGGGCCTCCCTGGTGGTGCAAGGGTTAAAGTCTCAGTGCTATCAAGTTATCACCAACCACTACAGCATGAGTTCAAGTTCAATACCCAGCCAGGGAACTTCCCCCATGGTGCAGAAGACCTCTCCTGTCTTACCCACTGCTATCCTTAACAGTATTTCAGTACATCTGCCTGTTTTGCTCCCCACTCTGTGTCTGGTGAATCCCCTCAGCCCCCACACCTCTGGCCTACACCCCAGTTCTTATATGCACAAATAAAAATAAATCTTTTGAAAAATAAACAAATGGTATTTTAATTATGATCTGCATGTTTTCTCATCAGAGACTTCCTTTCAAAACAGGATACTCCTTTCTTTGTAACCAAGATCCATTTGATTAAGATTATACCTACCAGGGGGAGTTCTATTGACCTCAATAGTGAACTCCTTTTGAATCCATTTTACTGATGAGGTGCACTGACAAGTTTGTGTTATTTGGCCAGTTTTATAAGATGGAAGTACCAACCAACTTCAATTACCTGGTTTAATTGAACATTTCAACAACTGCTATCAAAAACTACTATCAAGAGGAAATGGTTCTGGTGAGAAATCCTTTCACAGAATATACTAAGGAGATGAAGCCCTAAAGCAATATACTTTACAACCTAGAGATTTTGTCTATTGGAAAAACACTTTCATAAAAACTTTCTTCCACCTAGCTGCAAAGGATCTTACCAGGTGCTGCTGACAAATCTTTGTGCAGTCTAACTGCAACAAACAGGTTTTTGGGTTCATTTAACTCATATGAAGGAACCACTAGCTTCTGAATGAAAGTGCACACCCTCTGGTGACATGAAGATTAAAGATACCCCCAAAATCAAAAGGTGAGAATAGTCATCTCAAAGTGACCAAACAGATAAATACACATTTTGCTCATTGTTTTCTGTATCACTTTCTCTTCTCCCCTTGAACATTTTCTCTTCTCCCCTTGCTTATACCTCCTAATTTTTTTTATATTCAATGTGGCACATTTTATATATATACATATATATATATATAAATAAATTTATATATATAAATGTATATATAATATATAAATATATATTTATATATAAATATATATTATATATAAATATGATTATATTATATATTAAATACTATATAATAATATATTTTAATATAATATAATATATTATAATTAATAATACTAATAGTAATAATGATTAATATTATTAATTATATTATATCAATAAGCATTTATATATCATATTAATAATAATTAATATTATTAATTAATGATATTAATATTAAATATTAATTAACAGTTATGGTTAAATTATAATATAATTATATTATATATTATATAATTATATGATATTTATAATATTATATTATATATTATAAATATATATTATATATTATATAAATTTACATATATATATAAATTTATATATATATATATACACACAACAAAAGAAGAAAACTGCACAAATAAGCGGACAGGAAGAGCTGCCTCTGATAGGGACAGGTTTATTAAAAGAAACATCTGCATAGGTGCAGGCAGGCAGGCGAGCTGCCTATATGTCCTCATTTGTTACAAGAAGGGAAATCTGTTTGGGATTTTCAACTTAGGCGCGATAACAAATTTCTATAGTCAAAACACTGTCAACTCAGCATCTATTGCTTGACTCATAGGCTAAATAATTTGAATAACTCACCACTGATTGTCTATGTATGTGGTAGTAATATCTGAATAACAGTATTTCCTGCTGTACATAGATACACTTAATTACATACAAATTAGAGACAAGCGCATTGGCTATTGCTAGTGTACGAACTGATCTTTGCTTTTGTTGGTGTATTTAGTCAAGTGACCTTTCAGCTTTAGTTTCTTATTTAGCATAACCATACACATTGAGCTCATAAGATTGCTATTTCCTGCTTTTTTGTGTGCTTATTAATTCTGTACTTGTATCTATAAAACTTTGTGTGGACAATGTGCTCAAAAGAGGCGATGCTGGAGCAGCATTCCAAGAGGATCTCCATAGCCTACCACTTTGATAAGGCATAGACTTTAGCCATGACAACCAGAGAGCTTCCGTCCTGGCAGCAAAGGGGCAAGAGGCCACTGACACAGGTCTAAATGTTGGGTCAGTGATGTTTTCAGAGAAATATAAAGATCAAGAAGGAAAAATGTAATCATTAATAGATGTATTTGTGATTGACACCTGAAGTGGAGGCAGTCTCATGGGACTGAGCTTTAAAACTGTGTGATCTGATATGATCTCCACATAGGTAGTGTCAGAATTAAACTAAATTGTAGAAGACTCAAGTGTTATCAGAATTGCTCGGTGTGTGAAAAATCCCACACATTTGGTGAACAGAAGTATCCAAAGTTAAGTGTCTTGTGTGAAAGTAAAGGAGAGATGCTGGAAGAATGATGTACCCCCAACTCCATAGGGAGAATTTAGGAACCTCCAAGAATTTGACCTATACCTAGAAGATGACGATAGGTTTTTCCAATACAGCTAAGTTTTTTTCTGTTAATCGTATCCCAGTTCAGATATTATAAATGTAACTTATCTTAATAACATATTAATATAATTATTTTATAAAATATAAATTCATAGTGTAAAAGTATAAAAAATGGAATCTAAACCAGGTATTTCTTTTTCATTTTCAATTGTCTTTAACACAGGTTTAGGTTCATAGTAAAAGTAGCAAAAGCAGCGAGTTCTGAGTTCTGTATGTCCCTGCCCTACTCCCAGCCTCCTATCAACATCTCACACAGAGCAATATGTATATTTGTTACAACTGATGATCCTACACTGACATACCATTAAACCAGGCAATCTGATTCTGAAACATGCTCACACTAATTTTCTAGATAGCTCTCTCCATCCAAATTGGCTTACTTTACAACTTGGACAAGGGTTGACGTTGGCTAAGAATATATGCAGAATATATATAATATTATATATATTCTTATATATATTCATATATATATTATATAAATAATATATTATATATATTCTTATATATATATTCATATATATATTATATAAATGATATATTATATATATTCTTATATATATATTCATATATATTATATATATTCTTATATTATATATATATATATAAAAGAATATATGCAGAATATATACAATTTCTGCTAGACTTTTTATCACATTCATGTGTTTGTAAATCAGGGACACTTGAGCAGTGTGCTATTGAGAGGTCTTTTAAAGCAAAGGTAGACTGAATTTAGAAAGGTAACTTCTATTTTGCCCACTAAAATTATGACAGTTTTCAAACAACATGAACTCAGAGCATTGGGGATTTTTAAAGTAGGTCTTTGGGTATACGCCTGAAATACCTTTAAAGAAAATTAGTAGCAGTTTCAGTCTCATGACCATCAGTTGTATCACCACCTACAGCCCTACTGTCTATTATAAGAATAAAGGAGGACTTAAAAGAAATGGACATGAGATTTTCCTTCCAAATAAGAAAAACTACTCTACCATTTGGTTTAAAGACAACCCAATTAATATAACAAAGTGTTACCACCTAAATATTAAATGACTACACAAAGTAAAAATTAAGTAGTTGAGATGAGAATTCCCATTTACACAAATTTCAGCAATGTCTCAAAAGAGGAAATGAAAAGTAGTAGGAGATGGGGTATAAGTCTATCATTCTTGGTTTTGTTAGGGAGGTAATTGGTAATTTTAAAAGTTGAAATGTAGCAGTAAACCTCATATTGCACATGAAAGTAGCATCAAACATGTCAAATTTCTAACAAATGTTTTATCTTTTATCATCCCGACTTTAGCTGTGAGGGCTTTTCTACAGAGTATGCAGTAATTCACCCTATACTAAGGTAATAGAGTGTGATTTTTTCCCCCATGTCAGTATTTTAAATAGATGCTTGCTCTGAGTGTACACACTGATCTGAGTGTACACACTGATAAGATATGACCTTTAGAATACATGCAGAGGACATGTAGTCCTGGGGGAAGGGAAGCCTGTGTCTGACTATCTTTACATCCAAGGACTTCCTGTAGAGCAAGATCTCAAAGAGTCTTCAAGATCTCAAGCCTTAATTTCCTCTTATTTGACAGAACTTTTTAAAAAGACTAAATTTCAATATTTGGTATATAGCAACTGTATCCTTTCCAATGTGTCAAGCTCTCTACCACTGTGCTATTTTCTTCTCCAATTCAAAAATTTTACTTGCTTGACTCATAAAGGTCACTGAATTTGAGCTGCTATATTTATCCACTATAAGAACATAGCTGAAGATTTCTAGAATCATCTCTCAAGAGTGTAAAAGTTGAAAAAGGACTAGTGCCCATAAGGGTGTGAGAAAGTGACCATGGCATAACTTCCAGTACAAATGTGTAAAAGATGTCTTGGAGGGCAACTTGATGGAGAATTATCTATTAGAAAATAATAGGGCCTCCCTGGTGGCGCAGCAGTTAAGCACTGCGCTGTGGAGCTGTCAGCAGCGGTGATGCGAGTTCGACGCCCGGCCGGGGAGAATCCCACATGGTGCAGCAGACTTCTCCTGCCTCACCCGCTGCTCCCCTCAGCAGTGTATTTCTGATCTGCCTGTTCTGCTCCCTGCTCTGTCTCTGGTGAACCCTCTCGCCGCCCCACACCCTCTGGTCTGTACCCCAGCTTGTATGTATAAATAAATAAATATTTAAAACAAACAAAAAAACTTATCCTTAAAAAAAAAAAAGAAAATAATATACATTTGATACAATGCTGTAGTCTACCTGAAAGAAATACTAGCATTATAACAAAGTTTTAGGCTGAAGTTCTGTCCTTTGCAACTCATTTTATAATAGAAAATATTAAAAATTGATGGAAATATCTATATATGAGATAGAATTTGTGTGTATACAATAAAGCTGTATTATGGGAAACAGAGTGGCTGTTAAACAGGGGTAGGCCCATGTGGACTTTGTTTAATGTTCTTAGATACAGTTACATAAAAAAAAGTGAATAATATGGTAAATACCAAGTATTGAAAGTATGTGTACACATGTATTTACATATATTTAATGTTCACATGTGGAACATTAAATAGAGAAATGAAATGACATGCCAAACTCTTTAAGTATCTCTAAACCTTAGGATGAAGTAAACATTTTTAATACTTATGTGCTAGTGTTCAATTTTTCAAAACTTTTATAATATCAATTTACTTATACAGATGTTGATTTTTATAATAATCATGATACAATCAGATATGAAGTTAGTCCTTACTTTAATGTGTTACCTTTTTGGGAATAATCTGCCCTAGTCCCCACCCTTATTGCTGCTTTCCCAACAATTGTTTCTACCCATCTTTCAAACTATTAACATATTTTACTACTTCAGGAAGTTTCTTCTGCTGAAATAAACTACTCTGTATTTTCCACTATAACTTCTTATCTCCTTTACTAGACAAAAAGTTCAGTAAGATATTGAACCATGCCTTTATGCTTTTCCATTATTCCTTTGAAAAACCAAAGTTCATTGTCCTATGTAGCAGGCACACACACTGGATACATTGGTTAGCTCCATGAGCCACAGGAAGAGGAGGGAGGGATCTGCTTCCTACCTTTACAAAATCAGGTGAACTTGTAAGCCAAGCCTGAGACATTCAGGCTGTTAGGCATTTCAAAGTGTTTATTGAATGAATGAATCAGAAAATTCATGAATCAAGTCTTACCTCACTTTTATGAAATTGAAAACAAATGTTCTGGAAAGATGTAAAATAATAAGTAGGAAAAAGCATGAATTTGAAAGAGGAATAGAAGAATAGTTCACCCACATCACAAGCTTATGTGATAAAACTCCTGATGATTCTTTAGAATTACTTCACATTAATGACTTCAAATAATTTGTAATCCATTTAAGGAGGTAAAGAGGTATAATTAATCATTTATTTATATATTCACTAATACACATTTTAACTTTTTTCAAATAATTCAAGCCTTATACAGATTTTAATGTAGTCTCAGATTATAGTTTATTCTTTAAGACCACACATCAACTTCTTAAGGGAGAAAGAAAAAGATAGGAGTTTCTTGTCATAACCTCAGAGTTGTATTTGCCTCATTTATATTCCAGATATTGAACTGGAATTTATGTATTATTTTAATATTTAATATATTAAATATCATATATTCATTTATATATTAATTTAACCAATTTTATTTAGTGTTCCAGTCCAAGTGTGTTATGCTCAGCAAAGGTATCTGTTTATTTCAAAGATCTGTTAGTAAATAATTTACTGCAATCTTCCTTGCTCTCAGAAACCTATTTAATGTTTTCTAGTGTTTGATCACCACATATCTAATTTTTACCTATCATATTTATCTGCCACTTATCAAATGTGACTACTGATAATAAGTACCACGTCACATGCTAACCAGAGCACTTCAGGACTAGGGTAACAAGTATTTTCACCTGATGCTATGAAAATAGAATGTTCAGTGACCTTTCCCGCATCCCTAAGAAAGCTCAACCATGTCTCCCTCCCACCCCCAATGCCAACTCTTCTTTATTAAATCCAACATATTCTCCGAAGGACGGGGTACTTTCAACATTAGTAAGGATGTCCAAATGTTCTCTTAAGCTTGCACAACTTGTGTGAGGTAACCTTTCATTAATAACCAATTTTTTCTCTTATAGACAAAGCTCTTCTTATTACTAGTTTTTTCTTGGCGATGAAAGAAACAATACCCCAGAACATGATTTAAAGCTGATCACAAAAAACCAATGTGAAAGTTCTTGGTGACAACAATTTTCACGTGTAAGTTATATCATAAAAAATGACAAAAAGTCTAATTTTAGCAATTAGGAGAGATACAGAAAATTATTATTACTACAGTCACCTCAGAAGTACAAGAGATCATAAGACATTATTATGAATGTATTTATGCCAACAAATTGGAAATTCTGGAAGAAATGGACACACTTTTTTTTAATATATATTTTTATTGTTATTTATGTCTTTTACATTTTGTATTCCCCTTGGGTAGCCCACCACCAATTCACTCGTGATCCATCTCCATGGTCCCTTGTGTTCTTTTCTATTCGATTTTGTGCCCTTTTCCTTGCCTCCCTCCACCTCCCTCCTCCCCCCCCACACACTGATTGTCTCTCTCCCCCCCAGCCTCCCTATAGTCCTGTTATAAGTGAAACCATTCGATATTTTTCTCTTCCTTTCTGGCTTATTTCACTGAGTATGATCCCCTCTAATTCCATCCATGTCGCTGCAAATTGCATGTGTTTATCTTCTTTCCATGCTGAATAGTATTCCATTGTGTATATGTACCACATCTTCTGGATCCAATCATCTATTTTTGGTCATCTGGGTTGCTTCCATACCTTTGCTATTGTGAACAGTGCTGGAATGAACATACGGGTGCATGGGTAAATTCCCAAAAGTGGT